>CAJHUC010000347.1:0-120456 GCA_905146915.1 Ostreobium quekettii | reverse complement strand
CAATAATGAGTGGCGTTGTTGCAAAAAAGTATATATAACCTATGGGCATGATGTTTATATGGCAAATATTTAAGTGCCCCCAATGTTTTGCCTATTCTGCTAGTAACTTATATGATCTACCAAGGCACAACGGGTTGAATCTACTAGAACACAGTGAATGGGTACTGATCATAGAATGACTATTGAGTGACTAACTCCCTTGTTCCCTTAACCCTATGAATAAGCAACAATCGTTGATTATTGTTCAAACTGCATCCCTTTTTAACCCTCTGAGATGTTGGGTTGATATTTAACCTTTGATTTGCTTCCTCCATGCTCCGAAGCCATGCGGCCATACCGATGACAATGACTCCCATTACTCCCATCCCTCTAGTGGGGCTGGACCATTAAATTCGGGACTGGATCATTAAGATCAGGACTTGATCATTAAGGGCCGGATTGGACCATCAAAGTTTGGGAATGGATTGTCGATGCTAGGCAAGGATCTTCAAGGCTAGGTAAGGAACGTTAAGGCTGGGTCGGAACATTGATGCTAGAAGATTGGGTCATTATGATGGAACGTTTGTATAATGAGGAGAGTATCACGTTGGTGTATCAAGAGTAACCTGAATTGCTTGAGAGTCTTAGAGACCTTCATAATATGAACCTATGATATAAAGGATGGACTCATACCATCCGGCAGTTATCATTTTGGGGTGTCAAGGCTTTGGGCGTATTATATAGAGAGCTCTAATAAAGAATGTTATGTGGATTGATTTCTAGCCATTGGCATGCTAGGACATCGAAGGTTCCTTTGTATTGCTTTCAGAAGTAACAACCCCTAGGGGATGCGGCTTTTGGGAGTCGGTCTTATATATAAGACAAACATTCTATGTAAGACGGTGCATCATGGGCCCACCACTTTGACTTGAGTGTTTCTGCTTCTCACTGCAACTCCGATCCTAATTCCTTTACAATATCCCATTTTGCTTATGGGTAAGGAGGCAATTGCAATGCTTACCTAAGCATCGGGACTACATTCATTGCCCATTAGCTCCTTTGAGATGGTTTTGGCATCTGCGGCTTTGCAGGAGGACCGCCTAGATTGCATCTGTTCAACGGCAGATGTACGTGGGTAGATGCTACATTTATAGCGCTCTAGGATAGTGCCTAAGCTGTTTTTCGATGCCAGTGCTTGCCAGGCAGGTGGAATGATCCACTGTAAACTATCACCGAATCACAATCGGTTGCCATCAATCGAGCGCTTTTAGCCAGGTGCACCCTCATTCGTGGTAGCATCATAGACTCATCATATAACATACATGGAGTTGACGGCTTCCTAGTCACCTTTTTGTCTTTTTTCTGAATGCGTTAGGTAATACAAAACATATTACCGAGGGGCATGGGTTTGATTGGTTGACTATAGGGTAGGCAATACTAGAGTTTTCGTAAGCCAAGAAAAGCCGTTCATGCAATGTTGTTCACAAAGTGGCAATATAAAAATGCGATCACCATCAATACTACTATTGTTACAAGGCGACACCGGTACTACAAGCATCATAGGCAGCTACGCAACCCTTAGGTTTGGGGATTGTCTTAGATGTCACGTGACATAGTGGTAAGACAAAAGGAAGCCACCAGCTCTGTGTAAGCCCACCTAGGGCACATCTGCTTGTCATATGATGGGTCCACGACTTTGGGCTGAAGAGAAAGAAATGATCGGTCAATACGCCTATCATAGGCGAAAGGGCAGATGTTGGTGCAATGGTGTGTTCAGGTTTCTGAATTCGTATATCGCTATACATGCTCCTGAAGGGCTGGTACTATTTGCGGTCATTGTGCCTGCCAAATACATCCTGCAGATATTATATGATGATTACTAGTAATTGATAAGGGAATGCCATTGTAATGCGCACCTGCGCACCGCCTTTACAGTATACATTATCATCACTTTACCAGTACTTTACCAGGAGAGTGCCTGGATCGGCAACGGCATCTCTAAACTATCCCATCCTTGGGAATATCAGGCAGGCCACAGTACTGGAGTACTTGGCGCTGTAACAGGACTATCCAGCAGTGGATGAGTCATCAGGGATCAGAGTGACCCGCCGGTCGCCAGCCAGTGTACTGCGAGAGATGGGTGCAGTACTTAATGGGTCTTGGAGTCTGGTCTGGGGTTCTTTTCCCCTCTTGGCGCCACTGCGCGTTACATTGGTTTCGGAGCCACTTCAAACCGGGACCGAGAGGTGAAGAGAGCAGCCAGAGAGACTCTAGAGGCTGGGGCCCCGTGCCCAGGGGCCTCCTGTCGATTGACGATGGCTGGCTCAGCAGCAGAGGCTGAGAGAGAGATCCTGGATCCAGAGGGTGGTGAGGAGATCGCCCCAAGACCAGGACAACCAGGAACAGGCATAGAAGGACCTGCAAGAAGGCCTTCTGGGGACACTACAGGCACACCAATGGTGACAGAGCCTGCCGAGGGGGAGATTGGCGCCCAGGCTCCTGCAGAAATCCAGGTGGGGGGCAATTCAGGCAACCCAACAGGGGTAGTGGCGACTGGGTCTGAAGGGGGCGACCAGGGTTCCCCAGCAGTGCCCCAGGCTCCCAAGGGTGTTTCTGTGTCTCAGTCGCAGGCAGGGCGCCCATCTGCTGTTGGGGCAGATTCCCAGCAGGGACTCAGGGAGATTATCAGGGTTGTTCTTGCAGAGATGAACACTGAACAGCAAGCTGAAGTGGAAGCTCAGCCACAGGCCACTGTTGTTGCTACTATTGACTTGCGGTCAGCCGTGGGTGTGCAGAGTGGAGAGATTGGTGCAGTTGCTCCACAGGTGCAAGCAGGAATTTTGCAGGTGCAGGCAGGAATCCAGCAGATGTAGGCAGGAATCCCGCCTAGCACACTCAAGAGACCCCAGAGCTGGAATGGCTCTACCCCTTTCAAGGGGTTTGCTTCAGCTCTGGCCATCTACTTCAGGGCCACAGGGCTTGCGCAGGAGCACTGGGGGAAGGTCGCAGCGACCTACCTTGAGGCGGAGGCACGCCAGCACTTCTTGGCGCGTCTACGAGAGCATCCTACAGAGGAAGCCCTGTATGAGAATGAAGGACGGCTTGACTGGACGTTCTTCAAGGGGCTTATGGAGGCTGGGGCCTTTGGGGAAGAGGCCACAGATTTGAACAGGCTGGTGAATCTCGAGCAGATTTCCAGAGGGCTTGGATCCAGAGATCTTGTTGGGTATATCAGGTAGGTGGAGTCCGCGATGGGCCTCCTGAAGATAGAGTTGGCAGACCAGGTAAAGATTTGGTTTGTCTACCGTGCCCTGCCGCCCCAGCTACAGCGGCAGGTGGCCCTCCAACTAGATGGATCAGCTTGGGATTCATACGATGCCTTCAGACAGAGGGCAACCAGGCTGCATCTACAGACTCCCCCAACCTACAGCCAGGTCGCAGCGACCAAGGGGACAGCACCAGGGACCAGCACAGCGGTCATTGGCCAGCGCCCCATGGGGTACTTGGCCACAGGGGCTATGGGCTTACCAGTGACAGGGGAGGGATCTACAGGACGCCCTGCGAAGCAGGCCCGACTTGAATCTCCAGCAGTGACCAGATCCCAATCTTTGGGAAGGAGGGTGGATCCTTATACTTCAGTTTACCAGGGCAAGGCTTCGTTCAACCCAGGACTCAGTGTAGATACTACGAAGCTTGCATGGCTGCGAGCCACAGGACGTTGCTTCTTCTGCTATGCCAGCTATACACCAGGACATCAGTGCCCAGTGAAAAGTGGAGAGCGGAGCGCACCACCTTTCCCTACAGGAGATATGGTACGTGCACAGAGTTCGAACTTTCCAGTGAGCAAAACACTTGGTCCTTTGCCAGTATCAAAACCTGCATTGCATGCTTTACCCAATGGAACAGTTAGCATGTCAGTGCAGTCATTAGGGTGGAAACATATTTCTACAAACCCAGTTGCAATTGTGGACCATACAAATGGTAATCCTATCAGACACACAAGAACAACAGGTGCAGATGCAAGTACTGCGAGTAATCAAGGTAGGGCTACATTGCCTGCAGAGTTTCAGAAAATACAAAAACGAGTAGGCCATGCATTTACATTGGACATGTGTGCTAACCCAGATGGAAAGAACGCACTATGTGCACGGTACTATAGCCGTGAGGATGATTTTCTCACCAGAAAACTTGAAGGTGAGCATGTATGGCTCAATGCCCCTTTCAACAGTATACAGAAATTCATCAAGCATTATGCAGAATAGAAGAAGCAACATCTTCAGACAGTTAGTGCATACATAGTGGTGCCTAATTGGAGACAGTTGAGAATTCCTGAATTAAAGGGGATACAAGTGGTTGCGCAGTATAGTAAGGGACAAGTACTTTTTACGAGCCCTATACAATCAGGACAATGGCGACTCTTGCCAGGAATACCATGGGGTGTCGCGGTGTATTACGACCCACCAGTTCCATCAGTATATGCAACAATGCAAACTGAGGAGGGTAGACTTACCCTTGGGCTAAAGGGGAAAGTTTCAAAAGCCCCAGCTCGATGTTTGATTGATACAGGTGCTACAGGAATGCATTATATCAGTAAGGAATTTTGTAAACAGATTGGATTGTCTTTTGAGGAACAGGAACCAGAAATAGTAACTATGGCGAATGGTTCTAGTGGTGAAATAGTGGGACAAGTAGTGGTTCCCATTCAAATACAGAGTTACCGAGCAAAACTTCTATGTGCAGTGATGAGCATGGCACCCGATTTTGATCTTATTCTTGGAGATGGGTGGCTCATTGAAAACAAGGCCGTGCTCGATTACACGGTACAAACTTGTTCACTGCAACAGGGTGCCAGGCGTGTGGTATTACAAACAAACCTTGCAGCATGTGTTGAGTATCGGGCTGACTCAAAGTTGTTAACCCACATTCAGGTTCGGCGCAGTGTCCGAAAGGGTTGTCCATCTTGTTTTGTGATGGTTAGAGCATTAGAACGTGAGGAACCGGAACCAGATGTGGACTCCAAAATGGGCCCACCTCCGCCTCGAGAACCGGTCAGTGACAACACCACAGAATACCAGGTCGATCCTCAGTGCCTGAAAGCACTGTTGGATGAATATTCTGATGTGTTCCCAGATAGTATTCTAGGATTACCACCAAATAGAGAAGCAGCTATATCCATACCATTGCAGGAAGGTACCAGACCTTTGAACAGACCAATGTTTAGATACAATCCTGCAGAGTTAGAAGAAATGCAGGAGCAGGTTGAGTATTTACTCAAAAGAGGGCTGATAGAGCCAAGCAGTAGTCCGTTTGGGGCTCCTGTCTTATTTGTCAGGAAACCCAATGGAACATTTAGAATGTGCATATATTATTGGGCCTTAAACAAGGCAACCATCAGAAACCAATACCCAATTCCAAGAGTGGATGATATCCTGGATCAACTTCGCAATGCTAAAGTATTTAGCGCTGTGGATTTGATGCAGGGGTACTATCAGATCAGAATACAGGAATCAGATTGTGGAAAAACAGCCTTTAAGACACCGATGGGACTCTATGAATTTAAAGTGCTCCCATTCAGTCTAACAAACGCGCCTGCAATATTTCAGCGCGTTATGAATGATATATTCAGACCCTATATTGGGAAGTTCGTCCTTGTATATCTGGACGATATATTAATCTTTTCCAGGAATGCAGAAGAGCATTTAACCCATATCAGGCAGGTCCTTGAGGTCCTGAGGGCACAAAAGTTTTATGCACGTTTGCATAAATGCCACTTTAATCAGACTTCAATCAAGTACTTGGGACACATCATATCAGCAGATGGAATTCGCGTGAATCCCGAAAAGACACAGGTGGTCAATGATTGGCCAAGACCCAAGGACGTACGGGGGGTACGCCAGTTCTTGGGATTAGCAAATTACTTTCGGAAATTCATGCAGGGTTACTCAAAGAGAGTAGCACCAGTAACAGATTTAACAAAGGCAGGCCACGTTTTTGAGTGGACAGACGCTTGTGAGGAAGCATTCCAAGGTGTCAAATAGGACCTGACACACGCACCAGTATTGCGTATGCCAGTATTTGATAAACCTTTCGAGGTAGTGGCAGATGCCAGTGACACAGCAATAGGGGCTGTCTTACTACAAGACAAGCACCCTCTGGCATTTGAAAGCAGAAAGCTCGGTCAAGCAGAGCTTAATTATTCAGTAATAGAAAAAGAGCTTCTAGGTGTGGTGCATGCACTTCGGGTCTGGCGATGCTATCTAGAAGGCTCGGACATGGTGATGGTGACAGACCATTGTCCAAACACGTACTTAGATAGCCAGTAGATGTTGGGAAGGAGGCAGGTTCGCTGGTCAGAATATCTCCAGCAGTTTCGTTACATGTGGGAATACAGGCCAGGGCGACTGAATGTAGCAGACCCGATTAGTCATATCCCGTGCGATTCTGCCGTGACAGCCCCCAGCGGTGCAAGGGACGGGGTTCAGACTGTGCATGCCTTGGGCCGCCCATCCGCTCCCCCAGGGTCACTCACTCATCTGACTCAACGTCTGGCTGTAGGCTGCACCCAGGACCCTGACTGTATCAGATTGCAGAAGTCAGGTGTCCTCATGCAGCACGAGGATCTTTGGTATCGTGGGTCAAAGATCTTCGTCCCTGGTACAGGCCCTATGGGGGATTCCGTTACGGATCTAAGGGCAGAAGTGTGCAGGCAGTGCCACGATTGCCCATACTCAGGTCACTTTGGTACCACTAAGATTGAGGCTCAAGTTAGCCGAACGTTTTGGTGGCCAAACATGCGTGAATATATCAGAAAGTACATCCAGGCTTGCGATGTTTGCCAACGGAACAAGCATCGTGCAGAGAGACCTCAGGGTTTGCTGAGACCCCTTCCTATTCCGAATGCACGGTGGGAAAGTGTTTCAATAGACTTCATCACTCAGTTACCCAGGACCAGAAGCGGCCACGACGCTATCTGTGTTTTTGTAGATAGGCTTACCAAGATGGTAAGAATGGCCCTCACAACATCAGACGTCGATGCGGTGGGGACCGCTAGACTATTTGTAGACCATGTGTTTAGACACCATGGTATGTGTGAGACACTAATATCAGACCGCGGAACACAGTTTACATCAAAGTTCTTCAAGGCCCTTATGGAGCAATTGGAGATCGACCAGGCGCTGAGTGCAGCGTACCATCCGCAAACTGATGGTCAAACAGAACGGATGAACAGGATTCTAGAAGATACGCTATGCCACTATGTTGGCCCACAGCAGGACCAGTGGGATTTACATCTCCCATTGGTAGAGTTTGCTATAAACAACTCAAAGCAGGGGAGCACAAAGTATACGCCCTTTTATCTAAACTATGGGCGATATTCAGTGACTCCAACAATCTTAGGCCTGCAGAATAGTCGGGAACATCGTGAGATACGATGCAGACTCAGGGATGGGCAGCGGACGGACCTTCAGGACAAATTGCCAGCGGTCAAGCAATTTGTAAATGAGATTGACATTGTGCTCAATGGAGGATTCGGTCAGCCGGTGAAGGTGGACAACCAAAGAAGACATATCGCCATGGGCATTGTGGTGCATCCAATCACAATTGGAGATGCTACCCACAACTTTGAACATTCTGTTGTGATTCTTGTGGTGTGAATGTTCTATCTGTTTGTAAGTTTTCTGAAAGCTGAAGTCTACAATACAAAATTTTTGACAGATGCAAGACACTTGCAGCACATTGATTTTGTAAGAGCTCTTTTGTTAAGTGAAGTCATTGGCAACATCCATTTGGAAAACGACCCTTAAGCATAAAAGCCATGCCATACTGACAGTTTTCATGACTGAGTTGTGAAAAACCACAACCAAAACAAGTTCATTTTATTGGTATACCAAAGGTAGGTGTGGGCATTTAAGTGGCATCGTAAAGACCCCACAAACCCCTACAACACCCCAAGAGAGAAATTGACAAAAGTGGGTCTGCTGCGGGGTGGCGTTTGACAAAACGGGGTCTTCTGCAATGTCGCCCCTAGTAGGACCGGCTTGCCGACCGACGCCAGTCTGGCGCCGGCCTGACAATGCGTTTAATGTACACGCACTTGTCCGAGGACCCCCTTTTGTCATTTTCCCAATTGGGATGACATCCCGACTCGTTGCTGGCATGACATGCATGAAACGCGACGGTGTATACACATTGCTTGGGTTTGTGCAATGGCCAGTGGGCGGTTGCCCTCGCACAGAATCGAGCAATTAGCTTCAATTGTACTCGTGCTAAAACACGTTTTGGCATGGCCAAGTGGACATACCAAACCTGGGACAATGGGAAGCCACGGGCAAATGGGGTTGCAGTGCCCATCACAGAGAAGTGGTGAAAATATGCCAACGGTGCCGACAAGCTTTGTGGAAGCTCAACAGGCTGGGTGGAGAGGGGGTGGGGAGCACCCCAGTTTGGAGCACCCCAGGCAGGCGTGAAGCTCCAGTATGGCGAGCTTGTGGGGATGTGAGGCTTCCAAGTGAGGTAAATATACTATCCGCCATGACATTAGTCATTATGGCTTTGGGGGCCATATCTTTGGCTATTCTGGCGTCTTGCAGGACGCAGCCTGGGCTCAAGCGCCTTCTTGCAACGACTGCAGAAGAACGCAATTTACGAATGAGCATAAAGAGCTACGGCGCTGAGTCAGTGCTGAGTCGGGTGCTTCTATTGGGGGCTATGGAGAGAGGGTGCATTGCGGCTCAAAATTTTTGATTACATTTGTCATACAAGCATGGGCAAATACTGCCCTTGCACCTTAGAGGCGATGTTGGGCATGAATTCCAGATCAGTGTTGTTGATCTTATCGCATGGTTTGTTCATTGTCACAATGGGATGCATTGTGACATGGAAGAATGAAAGTGCTAGCAAGTTTCTGATGAAGGGGATATGGATGGACGTTGCGGACGCCACAGGCAGTCTTTGAAGACTGTCGGTCTTGGCTTTGGCAGTCGTTCTATCGACAGTCTTGGACCTGTTGATCCAAGAATGATCTGTGGATTTGGGGCCAAGGAACTAGAGCATTCTCGGCACACGTTTAGGTAGAGCACAGATCTGGTTTCAAACAAGTGGTCTTGACAGGTTTTGGCATGATTGGCAGCCTGTCTCAATATTTCAGGGGAGCCCACGGCAGTCATTTATTTTGCTTCACTCCCTCTCTCAGTCCACCAGATGCAAATGCACCAATACGATGGAAATTGTCTACCGTACTCAGAGCACTTTTTCTATTGGCAGCCCGAGCACTTTCCTTCACGCTTGCCCAACGCTCCACGACATGCATTGAACGTATCGAAACCATTTCTGTGCACAACGCTCCGTCCCAAATATGATAACACTTCTCTCCGCAAAGGAACCATGTCTCTACAAGACAAGTGGATCCTGCATAAAGTGGGACCCCAGCGTTTTCTTTGCGCCCTGACTTGTGCGGTGCATCATGTGACCGTCATACGGTTCGCAGGCTGGGCTTCCTCGATTTCTTTCCCTTGTGATTCTCGATCAAGCCGGAAAGCGTAACATACAGTAGAATTTTAAACATTGTGTTTTGATCAGGATGGTAAAGCACGCCACAGATGGAATGAGAATCAACTGGTCGACCTTGAGAGCCAGGCGGGCAAAGGAAATCTTCAGCGGAAACATATCATAGAATGGGGGCACCCCATATGGTCAAGTGGAGGTGGGACTCCGTTGCATTGCCGTGAGCGATGGCTTGCATCCCTCTGAGGGCGGGTCGCAACGCACAACGCCGTGCATTAAGGGCGGCAACAAAACATGCACCAGGCGGAGGCAAGGGTGTCCCGAATTGACGGCAAAATGGCCGCTTCAAGAGTCCCATTCGGGAAGCTCACAACTGAAACCAGGTTTTCGTTCTCCTGACGCCGATCCTCCGCGAGGATCGACTTGGGACCCAAGTTCCATCCCGCCAGAAAAGAAATGAAAGAACATTCCAGGGATAGCGAGGCACGGCAGAAGCATTTTCAGACCATGCAGCAGCAAAAGGATGCCACAAGAGTAGACACAGTGTGTTCGGGGTGATGCCAGAGCTTCTTCGCTGCAGCCATTTACGAAGAGTGGGCCAATCGCACATGACACAGTGAAGTACCGAAACAACGTAGCATAGCATAGCATGATCCCTACCTTTCCCCCGATGCTCAGAAGCGTGTACCAGGGCGACCCATACACTCGCCACAATCAATATTAAAGCCGACTGTAGGCCGGCTGTGCTTGTCAATATGTGCACAGACACCATCTGACATTCAAGTGTGTGGTGCATTTTCCGTTGTAATCCCCATAGTCCCCAACAATCCAGATCTCCAAGCTGTCCTCTTGGCAACTAAATACAATCAAACTCTACGAAAGACCACTCCCTGATCCAACGCACGAATGAATCAGGAAACAACAGATTCTGCACGAGTGGTCCCCTGTTCACTCTCCTGTTCTGTTCGTTGTGCATCCACGTCAACGCTCACATCCAGCTCCTGATTTAATCCAACCATAGATTGCCCGCGGTCACCTACGTGGTTCTGACAGTCCCGACCATTAGTATAATCCTTGCGAAACTGAAGCGCCCCCTGTTCTTGGCACTTGGGCCCATAGAGCGGCTGATTCAACAGTACGCCTGACTCCCTTTCTTCGCATAGCTCAGTCAACACTGCCTCCAATGGCGTTGTTTCATGGATTTTAGCCTCCTCTGCTTCTGGCTCATCGTATTTCTGAGCCTGCACTGCCTCCACATCCGCCACCTCCACCGTCGCCTGCGGCACCACACTGCCATGGCCCCAAGCACCATCATCGCCAGAGCCCCCTTCCCTGGCCCTTGCCCTGATGTCCTCCATCCTGTTCCAAAAGGCCTCCCTGTAATACAGCGCCTTCACAGTGCCCTGAACATCCGACAGCTTCTGGGCCACATACTCCTCCTTCTCCCCTTGGGTCTCCAGCCGACCCCACTTTGCAGCTGCGATGCTCAACACTGGCCACCCGAGCAGGCCCAGAGCCCTGCGCATCCACACGAAGTCCCCCCTCAGGCGGCGGGGGTTGTTCCTAAACACGTGCGACTTGAGCACGATCATAATGGCCAGACTCCTCCTCCCGGTGTGCACAACGCCATCTGTGACAAAGAGGCCATCGCCAACCAGCCCAGGCACATCGCAGATGTGTCCCATCCCTTCAAGCACGCCCCTCACGTCATCGATGATCGGGTGGGGCTTCCTCTGCTTCTGGATGTCCCTCCAGGCCTCGAAGCACAGCCTCTCCCCTTGGTTCTTCCACACAAAGTTGGTGCCTCGCCGCCCGTCCATTTGAACGTGGCTGTGAATCACAGCAGGAAAAAGCTCCGACCTCTTGTGGCTGTCCAGATCCCATTTGGTGGATGCCCTGATGTGGCGGCGTCCCAGTGTCCACAGTGCCGCATCCAGGGTTTGGTCGATGTACTGTGTGCCACTGTACTGGGACATGACGCCTAGGAACTTGGTGACGTCCCCAGGGTCGTGCGGCAGCTTCTTCTGTGGCCCGAGGGCAGTCCTGGCAGCGGCGGCATACAGCTTTGATGCCTTGTAGCCAAGGTTTGTGAACCCGGCCATCCCCTCAGCCAGGCACGGAAGGGTCAGGATGGCCTCCTGCTTGGCATAGAGGGTGGCAAGTAGGTCCAGAGTCCCATCACCAGGGTGGTAGGAGAGCAGGTCGCATGCTGCCACCAGCCTTGATACTGCAAGAGGGGTGAACTCCTCCTTTCTGGAATGCACCGTGTCCAGGATTGCCTGCAGCAGCGGGACAGCGTCCTCGCAGTTGAGGCGGGCCAGGCCCCAGGCTGTGCTGCACAGATCGAGGGTGCTGAACTTCTTGAACCTGGCCTTCACCTGCCTGAGAATGGCACGCAGAGTTGTGGGAGGGATATCGGCAGAGGACAGATCGTACCTCCCCAGGGTCCATCCCAATTTTGCCACAGTCTTGGGGCTGAGGTTGCCGATCTGATCCAACACCACAGGCAGGACGTGATCTAAAAGATTTCTGCCTCCTGTAAACTCAAGTTTTGCAAACGCACACAACAGGACGATCAGCTCCTCATGCTTGTAGTCTTGCATGTTCGAGAGTGCGTGGTCAGACAGCTGAGACAGTACGTCACCCAGCGTGCCACCCTCGTGGACGTGCAGCCGCAATGACTGTCGGCCAATCTTCTCCATGCTCAGAACTGTCTTGACAGCTGAGCCAGGGTCCAGATCATGAGCGTTCAGCACAGCCATGCACATCAGTTTCTTGAAAAGGACCCCATTGCCTCGCATGAAGTCGTAAGGTGCCACCGAGTGGAATATTATTTTTGTGGCACGTTCCAGGGCGGTTGCCACCACCTTCATGGTAATCTCCTCTTCTCGCAGCCTGAGGACCCTTCTGAGCCTCCTCAGACCTTGCTCAACTGCATTCCTGCACTCGTCCTTCTGGCTTGCATCAAACTCATGAATCTTGCTGAGGGCCATCCTGGAATATCTGACCACCACGTCCTGCAGACTGGGTTCCTGCTTGCTGGACCTTTCAGGTGCTGATGCAGGCTCCACATTTTCCTGCTTTAGTCACCCATGTATAAAAAGTAATGGCAATGGATCACACAGTGGAACAGAAACATCGGGTTGAAACAAGGACTTACTGGTTTGCAAGATCGATTTTCTAGGCTTCACGTTACCTTCCATTTCTGTGAGGTGGCACAGTAACTACATTTAATGTGCAAGGAAGGGCTGGCAGCTGAACCTTGGGCTTGATGTAACATCAATCCCCAATCAGAAATTAGGAATTTTGGAACAAAGTCTCAGGTAATGTTTTGCTGCAGTTTAGTGGGGATCAGTCCTTTCCTGTGCATCACCTTTCAGGCTTTCAGATGGACATGAACGCACCAGAAATGGAGGAAACTTACGATCATTGACCTTTGAAGACTTGCTGGTACAAGGCAGAGCTTGTGTGAATGAATGCATCCTCAACAACAACACGCTGTCTCCAATGATCTCACATAGTCAGACAGAGCCTGGTGCCTAGCGGCCTACTGTGGCATTACAATTCTTTCAGAAAACACTCCAAGGCCTACTTCAGCACAGCACCACAGAACAGAAGAAAGTGTTTGTAGCAATGAACCTCCACACAATTGGACAAACAGGAATAAGAAGGAAGATATCTGGATCGCCAAAACAAAAGAAACACTGTGATATGCTGTGGCTTCTGGTTTGCCAGCAAACCCTGAGCATGGCACTTCTGTCTGTGCCAGGGTGCATTCGTTTCCATGATTCCAATCTTTTGGGCTTACTTCCCCCTGCATCTTCTTGCGAGATGGCAGAAAATCCTCCTTCATTGCGTTGGAATGGAGAGGGCACCTGGACTATTGAATGCCATAACACGCTGGAATGAAGAATCTACTTGGTTTATAGGCACTTCATCCAAGACGTGCATTTATTTCAACACCGCCACCAACCTGTGCAGAGCTTGCGCTAGAATACTGGCAGCTCGTGGATCCCACACTAGACGATGCAGGGGCTGATGCCAGGCTGCAGTAGCAAAACTCAACAGTCAAGAGCTGCGCTCAAATCAAGCCCTCCTGGCTCCCATTAGCCCCATCAGTAATTCCCTTTCCCGCCGAAGGCCCACGCCGCGGGTCTACAAAGCGCTGGTGCTGGCAATCAAACCCCTCGACGACGAGCCTCCCCAGAAACATAACATCGATTGGAGCTTCGGAAGCAAGCTGACGTCCTCAAACCATTCCGTCCGCAATCCCATGCCCGCCATTACGGCAGCCCGACAACGGAGACCCACCTCTCATTGGAGAGCAACAGCCCCCGGTGGCCCCATTCGGATCGCAGGCGTCCTCCGATCACCATCAACGGCGCTCTGCCCCATCGGCAGTTAGCCAGGGCGGCCGCCGGCCCGATGCTCGCCAGCGCCCTCCACAGCATCGCCGACGGGCGCGGGGGCGCTGTGGCGCGACTGGCTCGGATCACGCAGCGCGGCCCGCCGCCCGTTTACGGAGCTGCGCATGCTGGTGGACGACGGCGGGGGCCGAGGGGCCGGAGCGGCAGGCGCCAGCAGCTGCCCGCATTCATTGCCAGGGCTTCGAGCCAACGCAGTCAATGTGAGGAAGGGTGGCTGTTCGTGTTCGATGTGGGGATAACCGCGCATTGGGCACAGTTTTCCATTTTCTGCGTTCCTGGCTTTGACCGCAAGCGCCAGTACCTCGGCCCAATTGCCCTGCCGGTGTGCTGCACTGAATGAGACCTGGACTGCTAAGTTTGTCGTGTGGCCTTGGCTTTGGTGTGACGGGCATTGCTTTTGAAACGGATGGTGGAAGGCGCCATGGACTGGCCTCGTTGTAGATTCGCCCATCGTGTGTGTAGGAGAAGGTAGGCGGCGAACAGAATCAAGCACACAGGGCCAAGGAGCAGGTTGGTTACGCGAGCGCAGTGACGCTTATACTTGCGCACAATTGCACGTAATTGCGTAAATTGCACGTAATTATGGATATTCCCTGCTTGGGCGTAATTCTGGTCAATCTGCATGAATATGCCATCCCGGACCTGCAGCTCAGGTGTGTCCGTGGTTGAATGTCGCCCTCTCCAAACGCATCTATGTGGAAGCAAGAGGGGGGAACGATCCCCTTTCGAACTTCGGAAGTTCGAATATGGAATCCATATTGGGCAGACCACCTGCTCACCAATGGCGGCCTGCCATCGCAGCGGCGTTCTTGTGAACGGCAATGAGGACTGCCGATTCTGCCCCCGCGCTGGCATCAGGGCCTCTAGTGGGTGGATAATAAGCATTTGCTTGACAACGTTATCATCCTTTGTGAGGGTGAGGGGGATGAAGTACTGATGGTGTTGTAGAGACAAATATCAGAAAATATCCAATGAATAGTGGTCGTGCCGGCGGCCAGGCTTGGTCTTTATGTTTACGGCTCCATTTTACGTTTACGTTTTTACGCACAAAAGCGTGTAAATAGAGAAACGGCAATTTTTACAGCTTGTATTTATGGATATTTATGGCTCGTCAACACGCCCAGATTACATGATGATGTACCAATCAACGACCAATCCCCCACTCTCTCCAGCACCGGCAACACAGAGCACACCTCACCTTCAGCAAGGGCAACAACGTCGCCGAGGTTACATCGTTTTGCGCATATTTCAACGCGTCTATATGCCGCTCCCCGGACTCCCTCAGTCTGTATGTACAGTATTTACCCGGTATTAGTAGGCGTGTATTGGACCCCAAAACTGAGCGGTGCATATTAATAGTGGGTCATGTATACTAACGCGGTTTGGACCCCTGATCCAAAGAGTAGGCAAAAAAATTTGTTGACAAATAGGCCATGAAATGCCCAGAAATGGGCAAAATGGCTGTGCTATTGCGGGATGTTGTCAGCCTCTTCACGGGAGCTAGCGACCTTGACTTGGGGCTGCACCAGGCAGGTGTTGGCAGGTGCACCTGGTGCACCACCCAGGTCGCCACCACATGGTGGCGACTGGCGATTTGGGCCAACAGGGGTTCGCTGAAATGCTCGAGGCGTGTTTATATCTGCAATGCAAAGAACGAGGACTGACATGGATCTCGACTCGTTGGGACGCCACGTCGCGACCATGGGCTGGACACGCGGCGTTTTCCCGGGTTCATGGCGGCTGGGAAGGCTGATGGGATTTGTGATTGGGTTGGTGGCCTGGTGGTAGTGGGATGTACGAATTGGGGATGGGCCCGACCTTTGCAGCGTTTTGCCAGGCGGGGTCTCACACCGGCAGCCGTCCCAACCAGCGCCGTCGCCTGCCCATTCCTGGCGCTGGCCTTGGAGGGCTCTTGGCAGGCGCCAGGCCAGAACCTGCTCTGGCCGGCCGGAGAGCAGGTTAACTCAATCGAAAAACCAGGGCGGCTTTAATTTCTCGACCGCTTCTTTGATCGAGCCCCACGGCGTCAGTCGCTGCCCTGGGATCCTGCGCAGTCGACCACGTGACCTTTCGCGGGCCCATTCCGACATCTCCCTCGAGAGCATCCACACCGACCCGATCGTCCCCGTCGATGTGCGAATCGCAGGGAACGCGGTTTGGCCTAGACTGAGCAGCATTGTCCAACGCCAGCCGCCGCCTTGCCTTGCCACCATCCATGCCTTCGCTCGTTTCTGTCTACGTTTTGGGGTGGATATTAACACCGGTTTGAGGATACTAACGTGGTTTCCGCCCCCAAAGAGTGAGGTGGATACTAATAGGGGGCGCCTACTAATACCAGGTAAATACGGTACTGTCTTTAAGTACACAGCTCCCATTTTTACCCATTCTCACCCACTTTTACAGCTATTTACGTGTAGAAAAAAAACACTTTCGCGCACAAATAGTTGTAAATACAAAAGTGTTTACCCTGTAAAGACCAAGCCTGCTGGCGGCCAACGGTTCGCCCAAAGTATCTATTATGCACAGGTATGCACGTAAGTATGATCGTCCTTGTGCTCACGCGCAATTAAATGTAATTATGTTGCCATAAATATGGTGCCCGAAAAGCAAGCAGCAAGCCTGCCAAGCCAATCGCTCCATATTCTGGTCCGCGACATTCGGCGCTGCAAATGGATTCCTGATTCTTTCACACCATGAAATTTCGCTCTTCCATGCCACACATAATCTAAACGCCCTTTCGCGCTTAACGTGCACCAGATTTTGTATTGATATTTTGGCGAAAAATTGCCCACTGTCCCCCACGGGTGCTTATGGCGGTGGTGGGTCATAGTCCCTCGACACGACGGCTTTGACACGAATGAAATTTGGTAAATGAAACAGAGTAGTGTTGTGTTATCTGGTACCATCATGTATTTAAACGTCTAAGCTCATGCAATAAATGTGTTGACTGGTGTGACAGGCTGAACATTCGCCCTGTCGAACGCATGGTTTCCGGAACTTGTAAGACTGCTCAAACACCGAAAACAACTGCCCGGAACAAGTAATATCTGCCAGCGTGAGTCTCGCAGATGCCCTGCATCATCCCCTCGACTTCGCCTGCGCTCAGAGCCTCACACAATTCGATCATCCAAGCATGGCTTCAAATGCACTCTCCAGGACCAAACTTAGTCGACACGGCAGTGTTACTAGGAAAAAAATGGCCCGATAACTCCCGTTCAAATGTGTGCAAAGTTTACGGGTTTAGGTTGTTTTCGTGTTTTGGGCATGCGTAACGCTGATGAAATGCATACATACGCGTTCGCAAAAAGTGCTATTTGTTCCTATTGTTTCTGCTAGTGCTTTTTGCGATGCACACCCATTCCACACACCGAATATTCACATTGGAAACGAGCCACCATCACCGACCGTGCACAGCACCGGGCCTAACACTGTTAGGTGTTCGCCTCGGGCCTCAAGGGCGCAAGAGTCGACCTGATACCAACACGAGCTATGCTCCTCAAAAACACGTCCTATGCGGCCCCCACCATAATCTGTGAACCCGCCTCCGCTGCCTGCCAACCGCAAGTCAAGCACTCCCCGCGCCGCTTTACCACACAACGGCGACCGAAGCCGGCCAATGAGTTCGGAAGAATTGGCCACTCCTTCCGTCCTTTGTGCTTCCACAGCGCCCAAAAGCTCTATTGCAGACCTCATCAACGGAGCCCCCGCCACGACGGCCCCCACCCCTCCTCAGGGCCGCCACGACGGCTGATGGTCTACGAATCCGGACACCCCTCCTTCCCCCAGCAACGGTGGTCCCAACCCAGCCATCGCCGGCGGCACCCCGCCCTCCCCGCCCGCCCACTGCACCGCCTTCCTGGCCCCCACCCCCGAGGTCCTCAAGGACCTGACGCTTCCCACCCTGTCGTACGTTGGCGTCAGTCTCCCCGCGACCGAAGGCCTGCGCCCCAGAGACGGAAAGGCCGACTGGCTGCGGCGCGCCTTTGCCCGCGGGCTGCCAATCCTCCTCAGGCTCTGGGCCCTGCTGCTCAGGACCGAGAGGCGGGAGGAGCTGGGCGTGGCCTGGCCGTGCTGGACGGCACCCAGGGTCCAGGCCTCCGGCGTGGAGGAGCCGCCACGGGCCAGGGACCCCAGGGAGGACGCCTTGGCCTGGCGCTCAGCCACGAGTTCGGTCTCTATGCGCGACATGGCCGCCTGGGGGAGGCAGCGCGCTCGAAATGGGGTCAGAAGAATCGTGCCTCGAGATGCGATGTGCACGGCGTCGTGGTCGCCGGTGAAAATATTGCAACAACAATTCCGGTTCGTGACTATTGCTCGTTGCAGTTGATCGTCATAGTGGCTTATTGCATTCGATGACGATGCGTTTCACTCTGCCGACGCACGATTTTTGGCAATGTGTTCCGATTCAAACACCAAGTCAGAATATGTGAAGCTGCCATTTTGCGCCAGTGAATGAAGCCCTTGCACATGGGGAGACATGATGGCGGGCTATTGTGGCGTACGTGCCGAATCTGGGTGCTCACTTATCTTGGTATGTGTTGTGTTCTGTGTACATTATGTTACCAGTATATCTTTGGTTCAACTTGCCGATTAGCTCGTTGCTCATGTAGCTGAGCATGAGAATAACCAGCATCTGAACGGCGACGTCAAGGTGATGGAAAATGACGTTGAAAATTTGCGGACTGGAGCGAATTACAGCAGTATATTATAACTATAGGCTTCTGTGTGCTTTGGCAGCATGTTCTCTGATGGCTGCCTTCTCGGGTAGATGGGTTGCTTGTGAAATTTTGCATGTCTTGCCTGCATCTTCGCGATCCACATTTTCAGTTGCTTGTTTTCTTCCACGTAGTAATCTGTCCTGGCAGATTCAGATGCCCGGGAACTGGGCGATAGCCTGAAGGAAAAGACTGTCAGTGCCAGTGAATTTTATGGGTCAGATAATGCGTTTGAAATACAGATATTGTCCAGCACGAAGTGTGTAATCAATAGCTCAATGGTGAGTCGTCAGTCCGTTTAGGGCATTTTCAGCTCGTGATCTACCCAAGCGCAGCCATATCCCACATTTCGTGTGTTTCCAGCTCGTTGTCCTCCAAACTGTCATACACAGCTCCCTATAAACATGCATGTTCATATGTTAAAGATATACGAATTCTCAGTCCAATCAAATGTGGATTTAGCCTCAAATCCTGCAGACGCCAATCTAAACCCAATAAAGTAACCAAAAAATGAGCCATGGGTTGAACAACCCGAAAATGATTCTTTGTGAAAAGGTGTTAAAGTGCCCCAAATGCACAGAGGAGTACTATAAATTCCAATTGCATACAAGTCCCGGCGGAAGTGCTCTCTGCCCACGCAAGTAATGCGGCTAAGGCAACAATACTTCAAGATCGCTTGGCTGCATGCCGCTAAGAGGAAAACTGAATACGGTTCCTACCCGGCAGGTTCAACTTACGCGTGGGGGGCGTCCCTGGGACTGGTGCCCATTTCCGCCGCGTCACGGGCCCAGTCGGCAGAGGAACTCGCCGCAGCGGACTCCACGCTTCTGCGGGAGAGTCCCCCTTCAGCGCAGGACGGCGCTGGATCCTCCCTCCCCCTCAACTCAAGGCGGACATCCAGGGGTGTGCGTCCCTCTGCATCTCTAAGAGGGCTCTCCGAGGCGGAGCCCCGTGGGGAATCCCCGGGCACAATCGCCGAGGCGATCGTCTGGTCTTCGCTGACCTGGAAAGTGGGGGGCACAAAAGCTCGTAGGTGAAAACCGGAACGCATTTCATCGCCCAGTGCGTGTACAAGAATTTGCTCATCATGTCTCCGCGGATCCAGTCAATGCAGATTGACCAGCGGGACCGCGCGGGCTTTTCCCTTTGTACAGTCGTCGAAAGTTTGCCTTGACATTCACGCGATGCTGTTGGCGGGCTTGAGTTGAGGGCTCATGTTCTGCATGCATTCTCTTATTCAATTGACAGATAACTTTCTTCTGCGTCCAATTTCGGTATTTTGGGCGACAATGTGCAGAGCTCGACACTCTGCTCCGCATTTCTACTGTTCGCAACGAGACCTGGGAAATATTGCACTGCTCTTGTGGAATCCTGGATTGACCCACCATCCCTCCCCATTGGAATCAAGTTCCAACTTCATTCAAATGCGCACCAGCAATGCACCCGAAGTCTGCAAATCCGAGCACGCCCACCTGCCTGGAGGGCGCCGCCCCACTGCCCAACGCCGGGGCAGCCGCCAGCCGCCCCACCTGCTCCTCCAGCTCGCCCACCCTCCGCCGCAGGGCGGACAACTCCCTTCCGTGGCGCCGATCCGCCTCCCTGGCCGCCCCCTCCAGCTGCAGCTTCTCCCTCGCCAAGTTGCGGGCGATGGCCTTAAGGTGGCGTGCCTCGGCCTGGGAGGCCGCCAGCGACGCGGCCAGGGACTCCAGCTGGGACAGCAGGTCGGCATTGCGGCGCTGAGTGTCCTGCAGCAGGTCCTCCTGCACCGTGGAGGGGGGCCCGCAGGCGGACCTCACCTAGGGGCAAGCCGTTTGATTACGTCTGGGGAACACTGATGAAACGCAGGCCAAAATACATGGTATTGAAAATCGTGTAGCAATTAACACGGTTGAAAATCGTGTAGCGAGTAACACGATTGAAAATCGTGGTAATAATCTCAAAGCGTGTATTTATTGTATGAAATAGGGATTAAACCGTACAGTAACGATTGAGTGAGTGTACATGATCTGCGCACGTTTTCGCGCGGTTTTAGGCCATGCCAGGCCGTGTAAAAGTCATGTAAAATGTCTAAAATTTTACACGGTGTTTGCGCGGTTCGAAACCGTGCATTTGGCCGATTTTGGCAAGGTGGAAATGCGCCGGATGCCTCAAAAATCTTTTGCATGTGCGCATGCAGGTATGCGCGCAGGCGAGGGAGCGGAACTAGCTGAGCATCGCGACTGGGGAATGTCTTTAAATAAATTGGTTTGCGAAAATAGAGACTTTTGTGTGCCTAACTGCAGCTTAACATCGTATCGACTTGGTAGATTCTGAGGGTAAATTTTGTGTCGCAAAGACGCGGAAAATACAACCGAGGCTGGAGTAATCATGCATTGCCATTGCACATGCAAGACCGCTGCCCGTTTTGTGCTCATGCACGTTGTCCGTTCGACAGCGGTTTGCATCCGTGCTATTCAAACATGCCGACAATGATGCCTCACCTGCGACTGCCACCGCTGAACGTCGCGCACAACCGTCCTCAGGAAGGACACTGGGTCCGAGGAGGACCCGGCATCCAGTTCGGCGCCTTCGGGTGCGGAACCGTGATGAGGCTGAGTGGAGGATGTTGGGGAGGCAAGGGTGTGCTCCTGGCCCCGTTGGTCTGGATCGGGTGGAACAGTGGCGTCGTCACTCCTGGGCGTTTCTATGGCAAGGGGCGGTGGGCTTCTGACACCTGAAGTCGCGCCAGGGAGTGTGGGGGATGTGGCAGCCGCGTGAGCGTCTTCTTTCGACGCGCCTGGGTCGTATCCCGTCTCCTGCAATGCCGCTAAAATTTTTCGATTCTGCATGTTCATAGCGTGCAATACTTGTTCCTTGGAGTGTATGGTGAGTGCGTTGTTGATTGCATCGTTGCTGCACTGCGCTTGCATTGTGCCTTCAAAAAATGTCAACACGTTAATGTGCTAATTTTTTGATACATTGTGAATATCGACCACCGGCGAAATGGAAAGCGGCTTGGGACCGATTTTCTGGGAAGTTTTAAGGACAGGTGATTCACGGCCGCTGTACAGGGTGATACACTGATGAAAGGAGCCTCTGGGAAAGTGTCGCAGTTTCAAATTACAAACGCACAGGGGAAGCATTTACGTGATGGAATGACGAAGCAAACCTTGATAGGCTCAAGAAGAAATTTCACCCCTGGACTGCATCGCTATGATCCTCCTCCTTGTCAACCTGAGTTGCTAAGCGGTCATTGGTAACATCCGACTCCACCGCGCGTGAAAAACCACTGTCTCCTACAGCAACAGCACATTTGCCGCGGCGCAGATTCCACTCATGCTCGACGGACGTCTAACTGGCATTCATACGGCCACCAAAAGCCCAAGCACGCCCCGAATCCCCGCAAGACCCCCCCTTGAAGGCGAACTTACTTCACAAAAAACCGCTCTCCTATCCCAACGCCACAAACACGACCAAACACTCAAACACAGCACAGACACGACACAGACATAGACTCAACACAGACGCAGACACAACACGCAGATGGCGTCCGACGCTAAGAGCGAACCCCACCTCCCTCACCTGACCCCCAGCCAGCGCCCTCTCTCCTCCGCCCCCCATCCTCTCCACCGCCACCCCCTCCGCCCCATCGCCCTCCCGCCCGGCTGCCGCGGAGGTGACTTCGGTCACGGCAGTCAATGCGCCGCTCTCCGGCGCCGCCCTGACGGCCGTCTCCGACGCCTCTGAGCCGCCGGCTCCCGGCCGGGAGTCGCCGGCCCTGCCGCACAGGCCGGCCAGGCAGCCGAAGGCCATGGCGGGGCCGCCGGGGCCGGGCGAGCTTGACCGCGTCGCCGCCGGGTCTGACGGGAGTTGCCAACCGCTGGAGCCGGGGGAGGCAGACGCAGGACCGAATCATGATGCGGGCTTCCAATCGACCGCTTGTGGTCTCTTGTTGGAGGGACGTCATATTGGGGGGCGGCTGGGGGCGGGGCTCAGATGCGATTTTCTAACTGCTTTCGATTCCAAAATGTTAAACGGCATTTCGGTGTCCAGGTGCCAACCCCGTCCTGCCACAAGATATGCGGACCTTGTGCCGCCCAGCGAGACAGTGCAAGGCGATGTAAAGCCACGTTATATTGCAAAGGAATGCTCAGTCTCAGATGGTAAAGTCCAGAACTCCGGGGATGGGGGATCAGCAATGAAAGTAACCCGAATCGAACTTGTCCCTTGCGTAACTAGAAAGTATTTTCACTTCGGAGTTGGACAATGAGCGCAATGGCGGACGAGCATCTTTCGAGATGTTCCGATCTGCGGTATGCCAGGGCTTGGAGCTTGCGGTGCTTCTCATTCCGGGGAAGCAGGGCGTTGACGGCGAACGCAGCAATCAGGGATTCGGAGTCGGCAAGCGAAGGCGATGCTTCTCTTTTGGCCGCCTGTTCGCTTTGCACGCCGGCAGGTGCGGGCGCTCGCAGCGCCTGCAGCACCTCGCAGAAATTCCGGCCGGCTATTAAGCACGATGGGGCCATTCTCGCAGATGTAGGGTTCTGAGAATCGTGTTGGAGGCATTGTGGGTGAGGCCATACGCCACATTGACTTGAAAGTGCATGGCCTTATATGCACATATGCAAACCTCTGCAAATGGATTTGCAGCAGTTTGATGAACGGAATCAAAGCATTTAAACGCTGCGGTGGACGACTGCACTCTGGGGGGTTCGACTGCGGACGGATTCTTTAGTGTCATGGCATTGCTCTTTGCCTAACTGCCAGTGTTTGATATTATAAAAAAACATTCACAACGCACATTACGAGGACTGCTAAATTTCACCGAGGCCTATCAATGTGCTGATAAAGCTCCGATACGATGTCTCCATAAAATTTTCGACAACGATATTGACTGCCTGAAAGGTTGAGCGGCCCCAGCAGCTTCGATGAAGCGACGAGTTCAAGGGAAAGAACCGAAGATAGGGAGAAGCAGAATACGTGATCTCTCCAGGGGATGCGCATCAGGCTCGCATTGCACCGCAAACGCACGAATCATTGCATTGTCTCACATCCCTGTATTGTTTCCTGCCTGGCAAGGAGAAATCCCATTTCGCGGTGTGCCATACGATGAGTACATATGCGATTTGCATAAAGGAACACTCACATAGCACGCGTTGCACAAAAATTGGATGTTGAAATCATTTGTGCACTGTGCACGCACATATAGCTCTCCACTCCTCTCACTTTCATCCCACGACCCAAATCCGACGCACCCCCCAAACCCATTTGCTCACAATCTCGCCAGTGCAGGTGCCACGCCCCTCGCTACCGATGGCGAAAATAACAGGGCGGCTGTGCCAAATGTCTCTCCATCGGGCTCCAGGCACCTCACGGCCGCATGCTGCAAAGCGCGGTCAGAGCCGGAAATGCAAGTGTCACACCCGGATTCCCAAGTGTCCGACCGCAGGCAGAGAGGCATACCGCACACATTTCAGCCCACTGCGCTCACGTCCAACACACAATCTCATCACATCCCAACCACATTCAACAAGCACACTCATAGAATCCAGCAGCGGCGAAAATCAGCGCCTCCTCCCCACAGCCCTTGCAGCTTTTCGTGATGAAAAGATCGGATGAAATGGGCATCTGACGGCCACTTTACGTGCGGCGCAACCCTCAGAAAGCCTTACGCAACTCCGGTACGAACTCGTGACTGAACCCTACACTTTGCCGCCCAACACAAAGCCCGTTCCGGGCAAGTGGGCTGCCGGTCCAGGTCAGGGCCGCTCCCATCCCAAATGAGTCAGCGGTTTCGCAGCACGAGCGGCCGCACAATCCCCCGGCGTCTTCTCTTCCCGCCACCGTTGGAGCGACAATCCACGACAACACTGCCTCAGGCAATGCACATGAACCGTGTGTGCTCGCCGCACCTGCCATATCCGCAGACAGTGATAGCGATCGTTGTGGTCATCGTAGTGATGGTGATCATTGCATCACCTCCGTCAGCATGGACTCCACGCTGGACGCCAGGTTGCCGATCTCGGCGTCTCCGCCGGCCTCCAGCCGCGAGACGCAGTCCGCCAGGCGGCGTATGTCCGGCGAGGGGGCGGCGCGCGGGTTGGGCCGCAGGGAGGCGAAGTGCGTGAGCGCCAGCAGCAGATTGTGCGTCACGCGGTGTGGCACGCGGGAGGCGGAGAACAGGTGCGCGAACAGCTGCAGGGTCTCGATCTTGCCCTTCAAGCACGTGTCGGCGCACTGGCGGGGGAACGACCTGGCCTGGCGTCACCGTCCACATGACGTGTTCAATATGTAGCATATCGCCAGTGCAACAATGCACTGTATAGCAGCTACTGTTTGTACATGATGAATATGAATGCATTGAATGTATTCAATGCATACAACGCATTCAATACAGTTGCATTGGACACGTTGCTGCATGTTTGATGTGATCAATAACATGTTCAATATGTTGCGATCACAAGAGCAATGCAGCGCGTTGAAGAATGTCGACAATGATGCCGCGGCTTCTGGCTCGAGATCGTGGAAAAATAGTATATTGAGAAATAGAGGTTGAGATTACGTGTCGATACTGTATGACAGGGTACTTAAGATGACGACAGCGGGAGAGGCGGTTGGACCTGAATGTGACGTAATATCTTGGAACAAGAAAATTTGCTGCGGGCCACCTACTGCTCGCAAGCGTATACTGCGTGAATCACACAGCTTACATTTTGACGCACTGTTTCGCTGACTATTGATTGGCTGCTCAGCTCGCGCTGTTTCATGAATGTCCATGCAGCCTCCATTGTAGGTGGACGGCCAATGCTAGGCCGAAAATTGACGAACGTCACTGAAAATCCACCGCTTTAGCATCAACTTATATTGCAGCATAAAAACACACTGAACTGTGGAAACTACGGCGGAGCCGTGGAACTCCAAAATGAGTTAACAAACACGCCGAGGTTGCCTGGAAAGCTGGCTTCCATGCAGTTGGGGCATGTCATGCATGCTACCATGCAGCACGTGCGCTTGCGGCATACAGACTTACGAGCGTCAGGACGCATGCGGAAGCATTGACGGCCACCGCTTCGACTTCGTATTCGCACAAGTCCAGAAGGGCGTCCAGGTCGTGGATGAATACGTCTGACAGGCCCGCCCCAGGCACGCCGCCCTTGATGTCAGCGGCGTCCCTCTGCGTGACAACGGTCAGCAAATCCACGAGAGGCTCGAAGAACTGCGTCTGGGCTTTGCTGTAAGCCCAGGAAAATACGGAGTGAGCCTGGGAGCACGCGCACACGCGTTTTCAGGTGACATCGCTGAATCCATTGGTGACGGAGTGTGTGGAATCATCATCTCCATGATGCTTTCCTGTTCTTTTGGTGCTGCAATTGTAACAAATTCGCGATCGACTTGTTTTCCACGATTAACAACCACAAATCACACACAGCGGGACACTGCTGCGATGCCTTTCATTTTGTACAATGCAAGAAGCTGAATGCTGCAATGAGGCGGTGAATTAGGAAGCAGTCCAGCCAAAGCTTAGATGTCCGGGAATTGTGGCATTGAACGCCAAGCAGACGCCATGGCCATCGATATCCAGGGTCTGTGTTCTGTGAGTGCCTGCTGATCGATAGCAATGGAGACGAGACTTCGTGACTTAGTCCGGAATATGCATACTAGAAAGTCCATCATTTGTTCGTCTCATCATTTGCAATTCAGCACTACACTCGGCAACCTGCCCAGACATCCTGCGCCATAGTGGTTGGTCGCTGGTTGAAAGTGGCACTAAAAGCACTCAGCAGATCATTGTTTCTGTCCATTTTAACAAATTGGTTCGTACATGCCCGATGCTCCGTACTTATCCTTGTTCCCTTTTCCACAACTTGCGAATTTTAGTGTCTATTTTTGATTGTTTCGTTGAGTAACACGGTTCAAACAATCGTACCTCCATTTTCATCAATTAGCGAGACTTGCTGATTGTGAGCCAACGTCAGGTCTCAATGCGACCCGCACCAAACCTACCATTCTTCAAGTGGGTTCAATGCGTTATCAAAAGTTTCTAACCCAACGCGCAGGGTCGCATGCGTGGGATTCAAACCAAAAGCAGTGAGGCCGCAGAGCTTGGTTCCATTATGACACACATTGCCTATAAACACCTATCAGGAATGTGCGTGTTCGTGGCAACAAAGGATAAGCACTAGATGATGAAGACGAGCAACGAATTCACATTCTCATGAGAAACTCGAGCGAAGCGCGGAAGTTTCCGCCGATGCGTCATTCGCGACGCACCTTGTCAGCCACGTCCAGTTGCCGCAGGAATTCTGGCAATTCCGTCGTGTGGGTGACGAGGTTCCGGCACAGTCTGATGCTGTGGGAGTTGTTGCAGACGTGCTCCGCGGACAAGAAATCGAAGAGCTTGGCCAACACCCCCACGTCCTGTAGCTGCACCACGAAGCTCGGCCGCGCCTCCAGCACGGAGCTGACCACCTGAATCGCAGCATATGTCCCCCTTGATGGGGTGCATTTCAATGGCAGCACACATCCTTCGGCCCAAACAGACAGCGAGGGCCGCGAATCACAAGGAAGAAAGCAAGAGCAACCTGTCGGGGCAAACAGAACAATAAGAAGAAGATCTCCTCCATATGGTGTCATGACAAATATGTGCATGTCACCGCCCGTGCTATACCAGCAGTACCGTGACAATGCGCCATGGCCATGGGGGCAAACAGGCCTATGTACAAAGCACTGGGCACTGCGCCTCGTACAAACCGTAACATAAAGGGCTGTGGACAGCGTTGGGGCATTTCAGCCGCAACATTCTTGAGTCCACATCATCGCAATCGGCGCTGCAAATCTCAAATTGGATTCAGTGAACGTATGACATGGCAATGGTACTGAGAGCGCTCACGCTTCCAGGCCACTCAACGTGCATCATGCCTGAGTCCTGAGTTTGAAAAGTTGCAATCTGAAAACAAGCAGTTACACCCGTTTTACGCAATTTCGTTCGGCGTTTGACGACTATGCGCTGGTGATGGGAAATGCGCTGGAATGGGGAAACATCATGATATCTAATCTAAGCATGTTGGGTCGCTCATTCTTGCATTTTTGCTGCGCTTGAATCATACACATCGTTCTTGCATCATAGTGCAAAGCCTGCAAAGTTCCGGTGACAATCAGGACGCCCGTCATGGTGGACATTGCATTAAATTTTGCTTGAAAATCAAGTCCAATCGCCGTCCGAAATGCGCATCTTCGCGCAGAGAAAAAGGTTGCGCGGACAAGTTCCATAATGAACACGTTACTTCAGATATACTAATGGTACAAGGAAAACTACAGACATACGTGTGCACCCATGGATAGTACTGTGGACATAGGCATTATACCTTGAGACACAGTGGCACCAGGGCGTCGTCGCTTCGCAGCAAATCTGGTAGTACTGGCGTAAAGTGATGCGCCAGGACGGCATCAATGGCCTCCTTGCAGGAGCCGTGAGCGCCGTGAGTGCCGTAAATTCGGGTGTCAGCGACGTAGTTCAGGAGCATGTCGCTGGGGAATGTGACAGCGGTGCTCAGTTGCCACACCAACAAAAAAAAATTGATACCGAATCTAATTCTCAATTGAATTATCAGTTTAATTTGCCGCAATTCGACGGCTGATTCTGCGTTTACTAAAGGCCTGTGTAGGGCCATCATGCGTTGTGTGTTTCTTCGTGTATTTGTCAGTAAAGAGCGTGAATGGGAGGTAACACCTATTGAATGAATCCATTGTATCTGTGGACGCGGTGGTCGTAATCGCTCAACGCGATGTTTGTGGTGAGCCGCCGTACATCCATGGAGGAGAGCTTCCTTCAGATACTGTACTGACGTATCAGCTTTGCACCGAGTCGATGTCATCGAATTCCACAAGGGTGAGAGAAATGATGATGAATGCAACCAGGCGGGAGAAGAAGAAGTACACAATGCACAATATCGCAGACCGATTTTCTGATGGACAACAGCGTTGAATCGTGTGCCAGAGAGGAGATATCAATGCTTAAGATGCACTCAAGGCCAACAGCTACTTGTTTTGGAAGATAGATAAGGTTGAGTTCCCGAGAAGTTCCTTATACCCATACCTGCTGTGCATTTCGTGGATGTAACTCAGAACGTGCAGCATTTTGAGTACACTCACATAATTGGGGAGTTGTGTACACCACTTTCCCTACAACGGTACGCAAACGAGCGTTGCGACGAGATTTTGCATAATCGCACTTTCCGACGGAGCCAAATGCCATGAAAGGTGTCATGAAATTCTTGGCACAAGCCATCCGGACAGGCGCACGTCTCAGGATGTGATTGCTCTTCTGGCGCAAAGAAACAATGGCTCACAGACTCCTTGTGGTAAATAGTGAGCGGTGTGCACATTTACTGGAGCAAGGTAGAGGATAATCCGAAGTTGTTTGTGCTCCGAAGCAGCCACGATTATCAACCTATCATTGGATCGAATGATGGGTCAGCGGCACGGGGCTGTGATGGCTCACCTGAACAGGCTGAAACAAAGGAATCGCATATCTTTGGACTCGGAAGAGCAACGCGCCGTGGTAATGAGTGCCGGGAAAATGTGATTGACGAGGGGGAAGCAGTGATCCATCTGAATTTCAATGAACTGCACACCAACACGAGCACATGCGCAGATTTCAATGTGTGGAAGTAGTGGTTTTTGTAAACAGATTTGCTGGTTGCGGCCAAGCTTGTCATTTGCTGCGAAAACACTTCCCCATTTACGGCGATTTACGCGCAAAATGTTTTTTTAAGCTTTATGCATAAACAGCAAGAAAAAGGAGTAAAAATGGGCTCTGCCTATTTCAATACAGTACATACGGACTCAGGGAGCCCGGGGAGTGGCAGGTAGACGCGTTGAGGTGCATGAAAGATGCATGAAATGATCTTTTGATTGGCGACGTCGTTGCCCTTGCTGACCAGTGCTGGAGAAAGTGGAGGATTGATCGTTGATTGGGACATCATAGGATGTGATGTTGGCGTGCCGGCGAACTGTAAACATGCGCAAATATGGCTGCAAAAATGGAATCGTAAACATAGGTAACAGGCCTGGTTGCGTCACACGTGGCAGAGATCAGGCATAATTACAGGTGAACACGCGCTTGATGCAATATTGCGCGTCAGCGTGCAGCTGCAACAATTCGTGCGGGAACGGCGTCAACAATCCTATTCGTGACATATTCTGTCACTCTCTTCTGAAGAGATAACCAACGGAGGTTCTCGACTGCGACTGCAACATATGGTATTTGCTGTCTGGCATTCGCCATTCGGAAGGTGGATCACCAGAACGGTAAGCGAATTCGATGTGAAAAGCGCAAGAGGGTTAAGACGACATTGACCTCGGGTTCCCCCAGCTCGTGTTGCCCGTTTCCTGTGCTTCAGAAATTTCAAAATTCCTGAGGAACGCGAACGAGGAGGCGCTCGACATTGGAGTGCGCAGAGATTGTTCAATCTATGAAAAGCCAAATTAATTCTGTGTGCGGCTCAAGGCTGCCGAGCCGTTACGTTCAAGTTGCGGATATGGCCATTTTGATGCATCGCATTGGCGTTGTGCAAAATCTATAACTTTTGACATGGCCAAGAGACCTTTCGCAGCTGCTCCGAATTTGCCGCGAGACTTGGAGCATACTCGCACGCACGCATCGACGTCGAGCACCCCTTTTCAGCCCTTCAATAAAACTGATGCTGTCCAATTCCACGGACCTGGAGCGCTTGCAGCCTGGCGCATTACATGCAATGTAGCTCCGGCGCGGAGCGGCCTGAATGCAATAACGGATCGTCGGCCGCAACTCCACGCACTACGCATGCACCGGCGCAATTCATCAGACAAGACCCGCGGGGCATACCTGGCAAAGGGACTCCAGTGCAGCGAAGAGCGATTGTTTGAACTCCGCGATGCCGGAGAACGAGACACCGGGCGTGTTCACCAGCCTAACGAAAGAAGCGAGCTCCGATATGAGTTGTGGAGACACCACGCAGTTGCGCAGAATGGGGGACAGCAGGGCGGCTTGAAGGATGTCGAGCTGGGCCAGTGGGCCGCTGCGGTGGTTGCCGCGGGAGGAGCCGCTGGTCGAGGAGAATTTTCGAGCAGTCAGCTTCTCGAGCTCGGCGCTGATCTGATGCGAAGCATGCGTGTCAAGAGACTGAGGGTGCCGGGTTCAAGCGCGTCGCGCCTCGCAACGTCGCTTCGATCGATAGCTCCACAGATTCAGGCAACATGCATGTGTAAAGACACGCTATGCCCATGCGCAGCGCTAAGACCGTGTGTTGCACACAAGCCAAATGTAGTTTATGTGCAACGCTTGGTGCAGCACACAGTGGCGAGTCCCTTCACTGATCAGCGGGAGGGGGACATGCTTTCCAACGCCCTGCACAATAGGAGCGTTCGATCTTCATCCCACAGGAACATATGCTTGTGCTTGTAGACGTGCAAATGCTCGGCTAAGGCACAACTGTTTGAAATTCCTTGGCAATTGTTATGGCATTCTTGTTGTAGATAAGCTGCATTGAATATGCCCCAGGATTGGCGCACATTCTTCACGTGAGTCTGGCAATAGAAGAGCCAACGACGTTGACGGCGAAAACCTCTCCATCGATCGCATCCATGGGCATTTCGACACAGCGAATTCTGTGCACCACAGGCGATGTGCGGCTACCAAGTCAAACACGTGCGCGGCATGCCTGTGAACAATGTTCAGGAGGCTGATGGCCACGCCATGGACGCCAATTGTGGGCTGTGGCGCTACCTGGGATATAACAACATCCACAGCACGGGCGATCTCCTGCTTAGCAGCGCACATGGTCTTCTGCATTTGGCCTCCCTGCTCTCTCTGAAACCTCTCGAGTGCGGAGATGAACCGGTTCTCGCACGCTTCCGCCAGCCATCGGGTAGAGTGCCCAGCCAGGAGCATAATTGAGGCAACTCCCTTAATTTTCAGTACCTAAAGACAGGACCTGCTCATCGGTGTTTATTCCAGATGCGTTTTGAATGTCCCATGTATGTATACATATATGTACAGAGGTTCAGTATGTACCTACATACTAAGCTTGTATGACACAGCACCCGAGCTCAGATCATGCCACTGAGAAGTGGTGATAGAATCGAAGTCAAGGGTAAGCTATTGTTGCACAGCGAGCGAATGGCGCAACGCAGGCAAAGAGTCGCCATCTTCACACCATTCCGGCCGTTGTCGATGGACAACGGCCACCTGGCCAGGTGGCGGCGCTACCGTGTTGGCAAAGGCTTAGCGGCGTCGCCGCAACAGAAATTTCGTCACGCGAGCGCGCTCTCACCTGCTAGCTCTTACAGGTGGATGTACGAATATTTCTTTCGGAGACTCTCACACTGATCCGTGTGGGCCTTCGTAATCTAACAGGTTCGGAGGGCAGCGAAGGAGCGGTGCGACGCATAGGTGGGAGGGACGCCGTGGGGAGTCAAGAGACAAGAGTTCTTCAGCTTTTCTTTCTACCTATTTTGCATTCGGCGCCTCAATCGATTCTGGGATTTTTGGATTCTATGCCACCCTCTCTTGCGCCCCGAAACTGGGGTTTGTGCTGTGGAAAGCTCTGGTGATGTCGAGCAAACGCAGCTTGAGCATTTCACCCTCTGTACATTCCACCGCCTGAAAAATTCAAGGGATCTGTCTGTCATGTTTTGGAAAGATGCAGCACATCAAATTGCCGCCATGCTGAACGCTAAATTGGGTTTTACTGGCCTGCAAGCGTTCCAGACTTGTGGCGCCAAAAACCATGAAATTGCTCCTATAATTGAAATAAGCCACGACAGGCTTACCTAGCAAACTACCACTGGCTGTTCAGTCAAAGTTTTACGTACATGTGAATTTAGAAAGATCGTATTCTGGCACTTCAAAGTACTTAAATGAGAGAAAACACCCAATCTCCTGCGACACCGCAGGGGTTTGTCGCAGCCCCTGCGACGTAGCAGGGAGGGATTGGGAGGATAGCCGGGCGTGAGCAGGGGCGCCAGAATTTATCGCAAGGGGGGTTGGGGTTCGCCAGGGCCGTCGGCGGCGTTGGCATGGCTCCCAATTCCCCCACCGATTCCCGGGGCTACGGAGCTGCGACGGTGCAGCCCCCTGCGATGCGGGAATTGGGCGATGTCGCCAGTTGTTGGGGCTCTAATGTTGAATGAAGAGAAGACAATGGACGTTGGCCACATGTATGGGGCGGTTGGCTACACTACACCAATGTGCCACGCAGTACAAGTCCCAAACGCGTTGCGACAAGCAGGCTTCGCCCTGTGCAAGGGCTGGAACAAGAACTTCTTAGGACCGGCACTGAGGCCGAGGGTGCACCGTTCGGCTCTATTAAAAGAGAATCACATTTTGCGGCGCCAACCGCGATGCATGCTCACACTAAGCGGTGTCATCACAGCAATTGCGACGGCACCAATACGCATCGAATGACATAAAAAAATGGCATCGCAAAATGTCGCATCTACTGGTTCTAACGCGATTTTAAATAACACATGAGATTGCGCTCGCAATTGCCAATCGATCTACCCACCTTTGTTAAAATTGAAATTCGGCCCAAATGCTGGGCAGGCACTAGACACAGCGACAACCGCTAATTGCAGCGCTGCAATCAACGACGCTTGTCGCTATGGGTGACCTTCAGCGCTCTTAACAGAGCCGCGAGCTGCATAACTTTGTCTTGTCAAGGTGTCTCCTAGTCTGGAGACTTAGGGCGTTGTCACGCGTCACGCCCAACAAATTCTGGTAAACAAAATGCGAGCACAGATCATCGCATTGAGAAAACATGCTTGCTTGCATATTGTCCTTATCCATCAGACAATGTCTACGACAGCTGCTGCATCCTCCACTTTTCTCACCTCACCTGCACTGGATGGTCCAGCAGACCCACCAAAATCCTGACGAGATTCTTTTCCTCTGTGAGCCACGACCGTGTGCGGGAACTCAACTCCTGTTGACAGAGCGCCAGATTCAAAATGTTCACCGCCACGGTCTGAACCTTAATGTTGCCGGTCTCGACAATGCAAGGCGCCACCAGCCGCAGGCCGTACTTTTCCACGAACGCCGGCACGAGCTGGCGGTTGTTCCTGAGGAGGCGGGATATGGTGGACAGGCACGTCGTTCGCATGTGGTCGATGCTGGTGGACTTGGAGTGATCTTTGCGCACGGCTGTGAACAGTTGCGCCAGGTGGTGGATGACGTCCTGCGGGCGAGAATCCTCATTGTTTGCCACTGGCAAGGCATATCCATTTCAGGCAGTTTACAATTATCTTTAAATTTTATTCGAACTGGAACAAATCGCGCATCGGAGCCTTGAGAGCTTGGCTAGATTGGAACCAATCATGCTATATTGATCCCATTTCTGGTGTCGCGTTTGTTAGTGCATTGCGAATAAGCTGTTGATACTGTCGATACTGGGACATAGTCCGCCATCATATTTGCGTCAATTGGAAGCATAGTATTGAATTTGAACAATGCTAGTTGTGTTCATGCATTCAATTGCGAATCAAGATTACACTCTAGCCTCCCTGCGCCAAGGGCCCTGGTGCGCCAGTGCACACCAAATCAAAACGCCACGCTGCCGATGCCAGATGCTATCCCATTTTCACATTAATTGCACCACCGCAGTAACTTTGTTGCCATTGACATCGCTGTGATGGCATCGTTGGCGCAATGTTGGCATCACAATTGGCATCGCCAAATGGAATTCTGCTAGTTGCAGATATCAGAAATGGAGCACGCACCATCGCAACAGGTGGCAGCGGGCAAATCTCAACGAATTGCATGTCAACTACAGATTGACTAGAAACGTTGTAAGAGTATCCAAAGCAGAAAATACGGGTGTGGATATAGAGCTGAGAAGGTGTTGCTCATCCAGCACACCAACATTTGCAGGGTTATATGAAACAAATGCAATGCGCGATTGGGATTGGTGCCATTGCACTAACGATTCTGATTCACAAGGGCATCACAAAAACTGTGCCAAATTTCCATAGTGTAAAGTTCGTGGCCTCGCCATGGCCAGACCTCTCCAGAGGGCAGCAGTGAAAAATCTACTTGAATTCATTCAAGCGGGGTCGATTCCAAGCGAAAAAACGGCCAGAAGCGCACAGGCCGATCGTCTCACGCCAATCATACACAGGGCCTGAGTCCCTCCCTTGAAAGAGACGCTCACTTGGCCTCGTAGGTCCTCTCCTCAGCTAATGAGGAGGCCTGGCTAGCTGCAGCGCCCATAACCTAAGTGTTTGCAGATCGAGAGCGGCCTACATTGCCAGCTTGCCGGATTATATACAAGTTCACGTGAGCTCTTGTCTACACATCCCACAGAATATGCTTCAAAAGATTCCCTACTATTCCTCTTGTAATGCCTCTTGGTATTCATATCAGGAACTGTTCGGGGCACCAATAAATGGAGCCGATCTATATGAATAGATGGCTGCCATGCCACAAGAAATGTTATGCGAATACTACCAAGCTGGTGCCCCGTGAGGCCCAGGATTCCAGGCCAGTTTGGCCTTGGTCGACAGTTCGCAAACAGACCGGTGGGGTACCCCTCAAGCAGCCTACCATGAGGCCACAAGGAACTCACAGGGGCCGTCAGGGCCCGGATGTACGCCGACAGGTGGACAACTGTCACGTAAACCCGCCCAGCTATTCACCCATTGCGCGGGAAGCACCCAGGAAGCACCATGGCCTGTGAGGCCTGCACCCAACGCCAGCCACCCGCATGCCCATCGACTGGCTGAAACGCTGCGCGCATGCCAAGCGACCGACCCGAATGGATCAGGGGCACCTGCCGATGGGCCTTGCGTCAAAAGATCGGAGCAATGCCCGTTGATCGGGCAGTTCAACCCATGGGAACCCATGGGACTCCGCGGAGGGGGTCGCAGCCGCACGGCGGCGAGGACAATCCCAAGAGGATTGCTTGGAGGTGGCCGGGGGGATCTGGAGGCAAGGGGCAGAGTTCCCTTTCTGCCCGGGCAGCACACTTACGGAGGGGTGCTCGAGAAAGAGCACCCCCTGAAGGTGGATGCGGGAATGGATGGCGATGGTGGTCCAGAGGCGTTTCCGGAACGGGGGGGATCTTTCCGGAAAAAACGAGCCGGCCATTCTACGGATGGGGGCATTGCGCCCAACCCTGCCGGGGGGGGTTGCTCTCGGAGGCTGCCTCGAGGAAACGCACCGACCCGATGGTGGGCCGGAGGCGGTGCAAGGGGGTGCGAGTGCGGAGAGTGAGGTGGTGGAGGGCGCCTGTACCGTCGAGCGCTGACTCAGCGGGGCGCCCGGGGGAATTTGCGATACGCGTACGTATTGGGCAGGAATCGGGCGCTGTCACGTCGCCCTGTATGCTAGGCGACTGGACGCGACCTGGCACATGTGTATTTGATTGCAGTCAGGCCAGGGACCCCATTATGATCTAGATAAGATCATTATAAGGTTTTGATGACACAGATCAATTGCAAATTCAATTTGCAATTGAATGGTACAAAATTTATGTTTTTCTAATAAGTTTTGGCAAATCTAGGGTCCTAGAAAGAACAAAATAAGTGGACCCTAAGAAACAACCTTTGTTTCTGATGGACTTTTGGGGGTTTTTAGGATTGAAAAGCTAGGTGTTGCTGGAAAAAAAAACAGTGGTTAATGTATTTTAGGTAGTGGAGGCTGCTTTCAATTGTAACCTTATTAATAGGGTAGTTTATGATGAGATTTGAGCAGATCTGCGCATGGCATGCGCGATCTGTTGCAAATCGTGACCAGGGCGAGCTGGCCACCCCTGCGCCATGTCGTTTCCGACAGTGGGGGATGGGGCGGACGGGCGACTGGCCACCATCTTGGAGTGGCAAAAGAGTCGTGGCTTCCCAAGCCACCAAGATGTCCAAGAGTTTTCTGAGGAGTTAGAACTCTTTCAACAGCAAAGGCTTGCACAACCGGGTGTGCAAGCCGTTGTGTGGTCGACAGACGGTAGCATCAGCTTCGGCAAGCTTTGGAAGAGAGCAAATGACATGCAAGCTGCTCTCCTTGAAGAATGGGAGGAGGCGCTTCAGCGGGATCAAGTTCTGTTCGACTTGACGAAGCCATGGCCTTCACCCAAAACGTCGAAATGGTCGACTTTCCCCCCGATCATGAAGTCCGAGATCTTGTATGGGCTAGAAGTGATGGTATACAGAGGACTCGAACCAACTTGGCGAGTCGCTTCAAGGGAAGTGGTGCAGACGATGCTCAGAAAGGAAGAGAACAAGCCTGTTCTTTGGAGAGCTTATGAGATCGTCAACGACCGGCTGAAAGTCGCTGAGAATCGAGTTCTGAAGGAAATTTTTCATCATGGGACTACACAGACGATTGAAGACGCTTGTGAAAATGATGAAGAGGTTCGAGTTCTGAGAGGCAAGAAAGCCCAGCTGGAGTCCATGCACTATGGACCGATCCCCATGACCTCATTGATGCCATGTATCGACCAAGCATGCAGCGATTTCCGTGAACGACAGAGGGAATCGACCAGCTGCTTGTGAAAGATGCGGTGAAGGTTGAGATGATGAACTGGTTGGCCAAGAAAGGGCCGAAACCGTCGATCGAACTGGAGGAAAACGTGCCTTGCGCTGAGCGCCATCCATGAGGATGGCTGGGCACGAGCAGCATGGCGTGGCAAGTATATGATAACACCCTGATCAGAATGAGCTGAGCTGATGTGGATAAGCGCCATGTGAGCCACAGAAAGTGTCAGCATGTGTGGTACACGTATAAGATTATAGATACTATGATAGATCTAATCGGATTTGATAAGATATGCTAGATTTTGATGACAGTGACCGGTTGAACAGCCGTAGGATGCTAGAGGAGGCCACCCGGATCCTATATGTGTACCACTCACACCGACACTCTTTGTGGGCCTCATGGGCCCCAACCACGTTAGCTCGGTGTTCGGGGCACCAATAAATGGGGTCAGTCGATATGAATAGATGGCTGTTGTGCCACATGAATCATTACGCGAATACGACCAAGCTGGTGCCCCGTGAGGCCCAAGAATCCACACCGGCATGGCCTTGGTCGATAGTTTGCAAATAGACCAGAGGGATGCCCCTTAAGCAACTCGCCAAGAGGCCACAGGGACCACCGAGGCCGCTAGGGCCTGGATAAACGGCAACAAATGGACAATTGCCACATAATCCGCCCAACTATTCACCCACTACGCGGGGAGCACTTAGGAAACACCATGGTCCGTGAGGCCCACACCCAACGCCAGCCACCCACATGCACAACGACTGGCCAAGACACCGTGCGAGTGTCAAGTGACTGATCTGAATGGACTAGGGGCCCCTGCCGATGAGCCCTGCATTGGAAAACAAGAGCAATGCATGTTGATCGGGTAGCTCAACCGGGAACTTATGGAGCTCCATGGAGGAGGTCGCAAGCACACGGTAGTAAAGACAATCCTAAGAAGATTGTTCGCAAGTGGCCGGGGGATCAAAACGCAGGGAGCAAAGTTCCCAATCTGCCCGGGCAGCACGCTTATGGAGGGGTGCTCGAGGGAGAGCACCTCCCGGGGACGAATGTAGGACCCATGGACAGGGCGGTCCAGATGCATTTCCGAAACGGGGATGGTCTTTCCAAAAAAAGTGAGCAGATCATTCCACGAAGGGGGCCCTTGCGCCCGCCCCCGCCGGGGGGGTGCTTGCAGAGCCTGCCTCGAGGAAACGTGCCGACCCGATGGCAGGCTGGAGGGGGTGCAAGGGGGTGCGAGTGCCGGGAGTGAGATGGCAAGGGGCGCACGTACCGTTGAATGCTAACTCAGCGGAGCGCCCTGGGGGATTTGTGATATGTGCGCGTATTGGGCAAGAATCAGGTGTTGTCACATCACCCTATATGCTAGGCGATTGTGCGCTAGTTGGCACATGGGGGCTTGATTTCCGTCAAGCCTGGGGTCTCATTACGGGTCAAAAGGCGTGATTATAAGATGCTAATTGATATATATCAATTGCAAATTCAATGTGCAATTGAATGGTACCAAATTTGTGTTTTCCAGATAAGTTTCAAGGATTTGGGCCTCTAAAAAGAATGAAATAGATGGACCCTAAGAAACAACCTTTGTTTTTGATGGGGTTTGGGGACAATTTGTGTTGAGGGGCCCTGTATAGTGGGAAAGGAATGATAGTTAAAATATTTTAGGAATGGTTCAGATATTTGTTAACCACGGCCTTGAGAATATGTTAGTTGATGATGAGATATGTGCAAATCTGCACATGCTTTGTGAGACCTATTGCAAATCGCTACAAGGGGGAGCTGGCCACCCCTTGCAACATGCCGATTTTGGTCATGGGGCATGGGGTGAGTGGGCGAATGGCCACCATCCTCGAGTGTCGGGAGAGTCGCAGCTTCCTTAGCCATCAGGAATTTAAGGAGTTTTCTGACAAATTGAAGTTGTTCCAACAACGACTTGTGCAACTTGGTGTGCACGCTATGAATTGGTTGACAAATGGAAGTATCATGTTTGGCAAGCATTGGAAAAGGGCAAATGATATGCAGTCCGCCCTTCTTCGAGAGTGGGATGAGGTGTTCCGAAGGGATAGTGTTCTTTTCGATCTGACAAAGGGTGTGGTTGTAATGTTCCCTCAGAGCTATGACATGTCAGATCTCCCTCCGCCTCTCAAGTCGGAAATTCTGTTTGGACTTGAGATAGTGCTATATCGAGGATTGGAGCCTCTTTGGAGGGTGGCTGCAAAGGAAGTGGTGCAGGCAATTTTGAGAAAGGAGGAGAATAAGCCCTTTCTTTGGAGGGCTTATGAGATCAGTGGTGATCATTTGAGGATGGCAGGGAAGCAAGTTTTGAAGGGCTTCTTTCAAAAGAGGATAACCCGGACGATTGGTGAAGCCTATGAAAATGATGGCGAAGTCAAGGCTCTAAGCCTGGAGAAGGCCTAGCTTCAGTCTACGCTATTTGGGCCGATTTCTATGGCGTTTTGACACCATGTGTTGTCTAGGCACTGAATGACCATTGCAAGTGCTAGTGAGAGATTGACCAGTTGAGCAAGGACAATGTCAAGATGGAAATGATGAATTGGCTGGCCAAGAAGAGACCTAAGCTGTCGATCTTTGGGCCTCGGAAGAATGCCCCAAGCGCTAAGTGCCATCCATAATGACGGCTAGGCATAAGCAACATGGTATAGCAAATTTGCAGTGCCATGTTGATCAAATTGAATGGAGCTGACGTGGATAGGGGTTGGAAGGGCCACAGAGAGTGTTGGAGTGAGTGGTAAGTGTATAGGATCATATATTTCATACCAGATTTGATTAGATTGTGAGTAGATTTGCTTGGTGTTGATGACAGTTGGGCAGCCGTGGTATGCATGGCTGGGACGTTTCAGCTGTCACCATCGGTGCATGATATGACTAAATAGTATGTGGGAGATTTGATTGGATTTGGGCAGTCCGTAGGGGCAATACAAACATGGGGGTTTGAACGCTCGAAGACTTTGATGTGCATGACACTATAGGCATTATGAGAGGGGTTGTGCGGAGTATTTTGGAGCATATTTTGTGAGACATGTGGCTGAGAACAAACATGAGAATATATGTAAATCAGCTGGTCGGCAATGTTGTTGACCTCCAATCTGTAATCTACGTTTGGTTACAAATTGTGATAGCCAGCCAGGCCCCCTCACTAACTAATGAGAGGACATGCGAGGCCAACTGAGCATCCCTCTCAAGGGAGGGACTCAGGTCTTGTGTGCAACTGGTATATAACAATTAGTTTGTGCGTTTCTGGCCATTTCATCAATCGGAATTGACCCACTCGACTAAATCCACTGCTGATCTACTACTGATGCCCTCTGAAGAGGTTTGGCCATGGCTAGGCCACGAACTTGGCATCAGATAAATCTGATCAACATAACATGGTAGATTTCCCAGGCCATACCGCTCATGCCCCGTGGTCCTCGTGGATGGCGTTCAGCACATGGTGCACTCTCCTCAAGCCCGATTGGTAGCTTTGGTCTTTCTTGGCCAACCAGTTCATTATCTCTACTTTCACCGCGTCTTTGCTTATAACTAGTCGATCTCCCACTGTCACTCACAGTAATCATTGAGCGCTTGGACACCACATAATGTCAAAGAAGCCATGTGGATCGGTCCATAAGGCATGGGCCACAACTCAACCTTCTGTGCTCTCGAAGCTTTAACTTCATCATCACTTTCACAAGCCTGTTCAATCGTCCACACATCCTCTGATTGAAAAGCCCCTTCACAACTCAGTTCTCCGTGGCTTTCAACCGATCATTGATGATCTCATACACTCCCAAGAGAATGGGTACGTTCTCTTCCTTCTTGAGAACCCCCTACGCCACCTCCCTTGAGGCCACCTGCTAGGCTGGCTCTAGTTTTCTATACACCATTGCCTTAAGTCCATATATAATCTCAGACTTGATAAGCGGTGGAAGGTCATCCATTTTATAGTTCTGGGTGAAGATCGCAACTTCACCATTAGTCAAATCGTACATGACACCATCTCTTGGCAGTGCCTCATCCCACTCCTCAAGAAGGGCGGGTTGCATATCATTCGCCCTCTTCCAAGGCCTATCAACAATGATGCCTCTGCCCACCAACCAAATTGCAGCTTGCAGACCACGTTGTGCAAGCCGTTGTTGTTGGAATACCTCCACTTTGTCAGAAGAGTCCTTGACTTCCTGATCACTGGAGAAGCTGCGACTCTTCTGCCACTTTATGATGGTGGCCATTCGCCCATCCGCCCTATCCCTTGCAACTGGAATCGACATAGTGCAAGGGGTGGTCCACTTGCCCTAGCTACGATTCACAACAAATCTTGTAGAACATGTGGGGATCCATGCATATCTCATCATAAAGTAACCTACCTTCAAGGCTACGATTGACAATAGTCTTTGCTATTCCTAAAATATATTATTCATTCTTTCTTCCCAACAGTACATGGCCCTTTATTTCAAAACCCCCTTAAAGCACCATCAAAAACAAAGGTTGTTTCTTAGGGTCCACTCATTTTGTTCTTTTTAGACCCTTAGAATCTTCAAAACTTATTAAAACAACACAAATTCACTATTATTCAATTGCAAATTGAATTTGCAATTGATATGTATCATCAAAACCCTATAATAACCCCATCTGACCTATAATAAGACCCCTAGTTTGATTGTAGTCGAGCCCCCACGTGCCAAGCCTAGCACAGTAGCCTAGCATATAGGGCAATCCCTGTCCAATATGCACACGTATCAAATCCCCCGAGCGCCCCACTAAGTTAGCGGTACCGACGCTCCCCGCCATCATATTCCCCGCATTCGCACCCCCTTGCACCCCTTCTGGTCCGCTGTCAAGCCGGTGCGTTTTGTCAAGGCAGGCTCTGTGAACACACAATGTGTGTTACACCCAGCAGGGTTGGGCACAAGGCCCCCCTCCATGGAATGGCCTGTCATTATGTCCAGAATGACTCTCCCCGTTTCGGAAACATGTCTCGATTGCCCCGTCCATGGTTCTTGCATCCGTCCCCATGGGGCGCTCTCTCTTGAGCACCCCTCCATAAGCGTGTTGCTCAGCAGATTGGGAACTCTCTCCCTTGCTTCTGATCCCCCTAGCCACTTACGAGCACTCCTCTTGGGATTGCCTTTACTATTGTGCAGCTGCGGGCCCCTCCACAGAGCCCCATGGCTTGCCATGAGTTGATCTGCCCGATCAACGAGCATTGTTCCAGTTTCTCAATGCAGGGCCCTTCGACCAAATGTCCCTGGTCCATTAGGGTCGGTTGCTAGACGTTCGCTTGGCGTTTTTGCTAGTCAGTGGGCAGGCAGGTGGCTGGCGTCGGGTGCGGGCCTCACGGGTCATGGTGCTTCATGAGTGCTTCCCGCAAGTGAGTGAATAACTAGGCGGATTACAAGGCAGTTGTCCGCTTGTTGGCGTACATCCAGGCCCTGATGGCCCCCATGGGTTCTCCGTGGCCTCTTTGCGAGTTGCTTGAGGGGTATCCCTCCAGTCTGTTTGCAAATTGTCGACTAAGGCACATGTTGGCTTGGAATCCTGGGCCTCACGGGGCACCAGCTTGGTATTATTCGCATAATGATCCATGTGGCATGGCAGCCATCTATTCATTTGGATTGGCTCCATTTATTGGTGCCTCGAACGACAATGATCTTGTTCAGCGTGCACCTGCACACAATTGATTGCTTCCAAGTAACATATGTGCATGGTCTGTCATGTAAGACAGAGCACTTTCATCGCAGCAATCAAACAACATTACGGCAATGGTACATATATTGCTTGTGTATCTGCCCACTGCCCATGTCCCCACGCAGCATTGGGCAGCTTAGTGAAACCGGCTTTCAGCAGCGGCATGTACATCTACACGTTATTTGTACTGACGGACACTGAGTTAAGGTGCTTGTCGATTGGGAGAAGCATTCTGAGCGCCGCTGTTGCCAGGAACGAAACCTGACCGCATTTGGAGCTACCAGATTCAGAACGTCGGCAGCAAAATACTGACCGATTTGCATATGAATTTGCCTACCTTGATGCACAGAAACAGCGCTGGTAAGGGACAAAATTTGCATCAATAATACACCACCTGCTCAAATGCAGCAAACTCATGTGAATGAAGCCGAGTTCTTGGAGCATTTCACTGGAAATTTGTTGCCCTTTTCAAAAGCTCATTGCTTTCAAGTTGTGTTTAGATGCGACCACGTTGCGGGCTGGAGGCTTAAACCGTCTCAATATGGCACCAAATCGTGTTCTCTTGACCGCGCCATTGGGGCCATTTTCTTCCATTGCTTGAAGCAGATCAACAGGGTTCAACGGCCGCCAAGGCGCCTGTTGGAGTCCCCACCTGCGTTGCGAAGCGAGCACCCCACCTTCCGCCCTGACTAGCCACATTCTCAAGTGCCTTCACAGCGTAGTGCTGAGTCACTTGGTCCTCGCCGGCCTTGAGCAGCCGGGAGACGAGGGCCGTGGTGGTGGGAGGCACCACCCAGGCGAACACATCGGAATCCCGCTCGCCGCTCTGTGTCGCAATGTAGAACAGCAGTTCGCCCAGGGCCGCCATGGATCGCCGCCGCACCTTGTCGTTCTTGTCCCTCAGAGCCTGTGGATCCAAGCACATGCTGACAAGAAACTAGCAGCGCAGTTCGGCTGCATCGGCCAGCTTCAGCTTGTTCAGCGCAACAATGGATGTATCCAAGGCCTGGATAGCTTGTATCCCTGATGTATTCCAAGCTAACAATCATGTTTCCGACTTTATCGGGATATCCTAACGCGGAAGACGGGCACAGAGGCGGATTAGCATAAAACCGTCAACGATGGAGTGGCATGTTGTTTTCAGTTGCCGGCTTTTCAAATGCGATGTTATCGATGTTCAGTGATGAAAACCGCACGGCCCTTACAATTCACCAGCGGAAAAAAAAACATACTTCTGATTCGAATTGCGGTGCCATTTTGACATTAACTGGCGCCACCGCATTAATTGCGATGGCGTAAAAGAAGCTGCGACGGCACCAATTAGTGTCAAATAGCATTGCAGTCGGCATCGCAATAGTTTCGTTTTCTACTGGCGTGTGGTGCCGTCGCGAGTTGAATTCGAGCCGCTCTTGCAAGATGCATTGAACAACATGTTGCTCGTGGTTCAGAGATTCCCGCTGCGTCCACTGCCATGGTGTGTCGCAAGCTGACGTGCACGTGGGTGCACGGTGGCTCACCAGGGCCCTGAGGCCCTCCAAATTCGGGGACCGAGTTTGTGTTTGGCCATGAAAAGGCGGGGCTGATTTTGCGGCATGCCAGTCGATGGTACATGCTGCGGGCCGCTGAGGTGTCGCTGTTGCTACATCACTCGCAAACGCGACTAGAATGGCAATTTGGCTTGCAGTCACTTGGCCAATCAACAAAACGTTGGAAAATATATAGCACTCTAGACTCATGTTCGGCAGGATTCCAAGCAGAAGCTTCGCCAACAGGCCTGCGCTGGATTTGCTTTCGCTGGACAGTGTTCTATGATGCCGAAACGCCTAAACACATGTCATAAAAACTATCCAACACGCCAAAAAATGGACATTTCAGATGGTTTCGATGTGCGTTGGACTGCTGAAGTCGAAGTATGTTTAGCAGCATGAAAGTGTGCTCAAAAGGCCGATACCAGGTACAAAGGATGTGTCAAAATGATAGAACTTGAATGTAAAAGCGCTATGCCCTCACTGCCAACTTTCGCCAGTGCGATGATCACCTCCGTCAGTATGTCGAGTATTGGCGTCGCGGCCACCGCATCAGCAATGTACGTTGCGTGCCGGACAAACATGCCAACCACCGTCAGCAGCCTTATCTTCAGCGCCGCGTTGCGGGTGTCGCGAATCATGTCCATCATCGTGACGATGAGGCCTGAGTTGATGAGCACGTTGGCGACGACGGTGTTGGGGCACATGGTCTCCAGGTAGGATAGCACATTCAGCTTGTCCCGTGTCAGGGCGGTGCCCTTCAGCGCGGACTCCAAGTCGCTGAGGAAGGCATGCACCTCTTCCTGCCATTTGCGACAAACATGGCGGTGGAAAACATTGCCAGCGACTGACCCGCCATATCTGGCATGTCCATGCCGTTTTCGAGCAGTTGGTTTAATCCTCGTTTGGAGCAATATTGTGAAGTAATGTATCCATTGTGTAAGAAAGCCAATGTATCGCTTCCAGAGCAAACACCAACATGACATTTGCCTGTGCCGTGTTAAGGATTCGCGGCAGTGGGAAGCTGATGCTCACTTCGCACTGATGACCGCTGTCAGCAGTTGACAGCAGCAAGTTATTGACCATTTTGCATGAATATGTTCAGCACTTTTATCATGTAACATTGCTGTGAATCGTCCATAATTCGTGATTAACACTGCTGCTATTTTAAAAATGGATTTTTGTGGATGCACAACACTGTTGCTTTTGTCTAGTTGCCCATTCTTTGTTACTGTTGCGGCTAAAATGTCAATATCACGTAGCTTACACCGCGTTTTCGATGTCATTCATCATCGACATATGATGTGCGGAAAGGCTGTGAAAACCTTAAAAGGAAGTGCTCGTATTATTCTTTGGCCGCAAGTCGCCGTGTGGTGTCCTGCTCTCAGTATGTTGGATTGAGCAACAACACTCCTAGGAATTTCGAGTTGGGCGCTGAGCGCCTCTTAAGCTGTTCGAATCGAGGAGACAGATTAAGTATCTGTAACATTGGGAGCGTGGAAGGCTTTAAGATTGATGGTATCATCCTTTTAACCTGGATCGATTCCAATTCCGTTGTGTGTGGGTTTTTCTCACGGTCCGTTCTCGGTACGTGTTGGATTCATGCCATTTGGTGAATCAACGCGGCAACGCAACTTGCGTCCTCGATGACAAGCGGTGGCGATAGAGCCCGTTTGGACGCGACCCAATGGAATCAGCAATGATTCGCGTGATGCCGCAACAACGCAACGATTTGACAATGCAGCGATGTGTCGATGAGCTCATTGGCCGTGTGCAGAACCGCGACACAGCAGCAAGTCCACCACATCCTCTAATTAAACAACCGACGGACCTTTGGAGCTTCCGCCAGGCTCTTCGCAGTTTTCGGAAGGAATGGCAGCAATCGGTCGTCGTATTTAGGCTCCATGAGACGCTCGATCCGGCGATTGGCGACGATGGGCTTGACGGCTGCGTCCGTTGGGTGCCAGATCAAATCCTCCAATTCGGGCCGCCTGGCCAATGCGTCGGGACACGCTTGGACGCCGCCCTGTTCCAGCCACAAATCGTGGTAAAGAAAGTACTGGGCAAGCCCATTTTGTGTTGGTTGCGACGCTAAACAATGGCACCAGGTCTTCACCGCTGCTAGATAATACAATTCCACCGACAGGGCTACTGAAAACGAATCCGATATGTTTGGAAGCCAAGAACTTAACCTTGCCAAGACAGCAATATCAAATAGAAGGCCGCATTATACGGAAAATATTAGTTCAACCACAGTAGTGCCAATACGAATTGCCCGATTATAATAGTATTGCACCAGCTCTAGCATTTCACACACTTGTGTGGATTCGCATCTGCGGAATGCTTATTGTGCTCAAAGCCATTGTGTTTCCGCGTCCATAACACTGAAAGGTAGCGCCGTTCGCCAGTGCGAAACTGTACTTAAAATCATGGCGGTATACACTGCGCAAAATGATTCAGTAGCAGAACATTAGCGCAAATTTTGCAATCTGTGAAGTTTGCGATTTCAGTCCATGTGAAGCGCTACAATCTACAGCGCGATGTGGTGGTAGTGACGATTCTGCGAAGCCAAGGCGCGGTGCCATGAACTTGTTATGCGCAGCTTGCATTGCCCCCGGAGTGCATCACTCCTCACCCCAATGCGAAACGTGACTCAGAACAGGCATGAATATATGATTTCGCCCCTTACATGGTGAACACCTAAAACCACTTTCAACATCCAATTAGTAATTTCTCGTGGAATCAAATTGTTTCCAAACGGAGAATTCTTGACAACTGATACCAGCAATGAAGATTCTCCAGCGCCAACTGGCGTGCACAAGAGGAGCGCTGTGCCAGGCACCCGAAATTGGAGCATGTGGCCAGAGCAGTTGCCATCACGTGCATTCCTAATTCTACCCCGTTGGTTGCTGACCTGCGCTCGGCAACAGGCTTAGAAAGAAGCAGTCGATGGCGCAACTGAGAAGCGAATGCCAGCCATGTGCACAACAACGTGTGGTTATTTATTTAGGGTTCCCTTTCCGCTGGCGCACTTTCGACCAAGCAAAATTGGTGCAATCGTCCTCAGTTACCACATTCGACAACGCAAAGTTTCGATGAGAACTGCCTGTTCCGCCGCGGCACTGGATTACGACTTGCGCACCGAAAGCTCTTCACCGTTGTGCCGGTGGCCGTTGGAGGTGCCGGCTCGGCCGTCTACCCGGTTGCCGGCGCTCACGGACAGGACGCCGCCGAGGCGGGAAGACGCGCTGGATCTCGTCCCTTTCAGGCTCTGTTTTGATCGAATTATGTCCGGGTCGACGCCCTCCAACATGCCAACACGGCCTGCCACACAATGTTGCCAGTTCAGCATTTTGCAAAGTACAGCTAAATCTGAAGTCCACCTCACTGGTGCAAAAGGTTCAGAAACAGGAGTTGGCAAATTTTGATTTGGTGCTTTAACTGAGGCCTCTGCAGCACTGAGCACCGCCGTAAATGAGCTTAGTAGTAGCGCAATTGGTGGTGTAATACATAAGCACAAAATTCGGTGTGCACAGTATCGCAAATGTTACAAGCTTCAATGGGAGTTGCAAGCATTAGACATGCGCACATGAGGTCTCAGTGTTGATGGGTCGCTCTTTCAGCTCCATTTTCCCATCGCGGAGACCATGCCAGGGAGATGGCACTGGCGGGGCATTCCTTGGTGAGTCCTATTGCCACCATTCCATATCCGCGTATAGAGCCAAAGTGCAACAACTTAATGGGCTGTGACGTGGAAGCACCCTTTGATGCTGGAGGTAGTGTCTCCGATCCCAGCTTTGCCCAGGGCGAGGTGTAGGTGTGCAGTCCGCGCATCCCCGGCAACGACGCAGCTGCGCGATCTTCTTGCTTTGCGCGGCTTTTGGGACCGCATCCGTCTTGAAAAGGGCAACGCCACTTTCAGGAAAGGATACCACTCTTTTGTGCACTATGGAGTCTATATTACGAATGGCGGGCTTGGCACTGTTGCATTATATGCTGTTGGGAATCCGCCTGGCACCTTGCTGCTGTGCGGCGCAATTGCATTTTCTTGCGAGTAAAGCGTGATGCTGGTTATCGCATGCACAACCCTCTGCGAAAATGGAGTAAATCGTGACAAATATGTATCAAAACTTATTGAAAAAGATATGTGCACATACGAATAGAGGCAAGTGAACATCTGTGAAAGTGTGCAAAACAAAGATATTGACCGTCCAGTCAACAAGCAGCAGCTTCGATGCCATGCTAGGGGTATACAGCACAAGAAGTAGCGATTATAAACTGTGAATTCAGTAGCTTTAGGGATATGATGCAAATAACAACTAGCAATCGATTGTCAAAACTCAACAAAATTGTTGGGAAATCATTCGCGAGGAGTGTAGCACAGCGACGCTAAATTTCGCCACATCTTCTAGCACATAGAAGAGTAGTTTCTTATCGAATTGTTTGACCAAACTAACCCAAATGCTAACTGCAACGCAATGGCGCCGCACCCAGGTTGCCGGCCTTCGCCTCCACCGGCGTCGCCATCTCATCCCTCGGGGAAGGCGATGTGGTCTCTTCGTCTGCACTGCTCGACACACCTGCCCAGGGCAGCACACATGCGAAACACGTTCTAAGTTCTGAAAGCGCCTTGCACATGACCATGTTACGCAATGCTTGTTGAGCATTTCTGGTCGTGTATTGGCAGATGAATGCCCCCAAGCGACAGACGCACCCTCACAGAGTACTGTTCTGTCTGATACGGCGAAGAGTCAGAGTGCAATGTGCGACACCATTCTGATGCGCTCCATGCCTGGTGCAAGGAAAGTCAATTTAGCACAACCGTGATTGCCGCGCTGCAAGGCAGGGAAGATAGCCATGACAAGACAAAATTGACAAATTCATATGATCATTCAGAGCGATTGGTGCGGAACTTGCACTGAAAGATACATATGGAGACAGGGTTAATTTTCTATATGATGTATCGCTTATGAGAGACCATTCAGACAGTATAGATCCCAGCGTGTCTCCAGCGCGCACGGAGAAACTCTTCCAGAAGTCAAAATGGACGTTGCCAATTTTTGGCTGAAGATGTAATCCAATTAGGTGGAGCTGTTATCTTCTGGCTGTGGTTTGGTACGCACAGGGCTACACCCATGCATAAGCTCGCAACTGTCAGCAAGGAGCCCACAGCACGAGTTGAATGCCACTCCCACCTTCGTCTCGCCTTTCTTCAAAGTCCAGTTCGGCATCTGCGTGGGACAGGAGAACGTCGTTCGCCTCCACCTCCGTAGCCCCCTGGTAATCTGACTCATCCCCTTCGTTCTCTATGTTTTTTATGACTATGAGCGACAGCCTCTGCACGTTCACGCTGGAGCGAAGGCTCGCGGCACGCTCCTGTGCCTGAAGGGCCAACACATCACTACCTGACCTCCCTTGTGCGTTCGCTCCGCTGCATCTGCATTTGCATGCGGCATCTTGACGGCCATGTGAGGCCATTCGCCACGCAAACGTCGGTTTCTTTCCAATTTGTTCACATCTCAATTTTCGAACATTCATTGGAACAGGCAGAGGCAATTCTGACGACGGGACCCCTCCTGCGCAAAAGGATGGCGATAGTCTGTCCCGTTCTGGAGCGATGATGTACAGATCTCCGCAGTCCAACCGTGGCGGATATCCTCATGCAAATGCGCTCATTTCGAGATTGAACACAATCGAACGTGCCGACGAATTCCCGTTTGGTCCCGTTTCGACACATGGCGAGTGGCTGACACGCAACTCAGGTCACTCGCCCAGGACCGCACAAATGCAAGAATGGGCAAGTTTGTCCGGCACGCGGTGGTGCCGATATCTCACCTCCTCCGTTTCCATGGATGACGGGGTCTGCGGCCTCAGCTTGTGGCGCTTCACGTATTCATCAAAGACGGGCTCCGGAGGCATGTCGACTGGGGTCATTCTAAAATGAAAGAAGGGGTGGGTCACCATGTCCTGCGGCGGTAGACAAGCGTTGTGCGAGAAAGCGTCAATGCCTGTGACCCGGATCACTGCGCCAAGCCGTTCTCCACTGGGTGCGGACTCACACCATGGTCCCAGAATGGCACGCGAAAGTCTGGCCACACGTTGGATTTTATTCACTGTTGAATCGACCACAGCAGTTTCGTGGAGGAACACTTGGCGTCACTAAGTTGTGGCTTCCATCAGTGTTGTCAGGGAAGCTGACAGCAATATTGTTCACCATCATATTGAGGATACTTTTGAGGATTCTTTTGCACTTTCTTATGAAAAGAATCTGAGGAGGCGGGTCAACAAAGGCAGGGATCGCGAAGAGGAGGGCTCCTACAAGGACAGTTCTGCCTACAGCGTTGACAATAATAGCTCCTCGGTGATGAATGCCATAACAGAATGTATTACCTGTTCAGATATCACATTAACGACAAATTGTATCGACGAGGTGCAGATAGGGGACAAGCCTCAGGGGTTTTCGGCCCCGCGATGATCCAGTGGCGCACCTTCCACGAAAGCCGCGTCGCCGGATTCTTGTCAAGCAGTCCATGCACCAGCTCAACGAAGGAAGCGGAGCACCCTGAACCATGCCACACAGCAGCTTAGGTTCACGTCACACATACGTACGACTCGATACGACTGCAGAAAGGTATGCGGCAACTTGGAATGTTGAGTATTGGTCGATGGACTTGGGCGCGAATGTCGACATCGTCATGAGGTTTCACAAGGTTTGATTGTTCTACACGCATCACGTTCAGACGTTCAAGCAACGACGGTGGTTGCGGGAAGGTGGACTGCAGGGGTTACGGCAGGGCGAGAACGCAGGGCTAACTTCGAATTGGATGCGCAGGGACCAAAGCACCGCATGAGGACAATGGCCATTGTTGCCGCACCAACAGAATCAGAACGTACAGAATCTCTCGCATGAGTAATCGAGATACCCCCGAACTGCTTGTGCACGGAATACGCTGCGGGGTGTCAGGGTCTGGTATCGCGAAGTACGGCAGGCCCAAACATGGCCGACAGATACGTTATGGCTAATACAGATGCAGTCAACTTGAATGACTGTCGTTCAAGGGTTCGGTTGCAGGATTCTTCGGCGCTCAATGCCGCGGCACCATTATTAGCGAAACAAAGTCACGTGGCTCTGGCACCAGGGCGTACCCCTATTTAAAGAAAGTTGCAAGTTTCCCTCACCCGGCATCGGTCCCGGCGCCTCGTGCAATACCATGAGCAGCAGCTCGTGGAACGAGGTGTGCAGGAAAGGGGGCCTGCCTGTCGCCATTTCGTACAGGACGCATCCCAGGGAATACATGTCTGATGCCATGGAGTACGTTGCACCCTGCTGGAAAAGCTCGGGGGCCATGTAGTTTGGAGACCCGCGCTTCACCTGCCAACCAGACGTGCGGCAAATCACCATTGGACACGCAAATATCAGAGTGCATGGAATTGCCCCCCTTGCAGCAATGTCCGGTAACCAGAAATGTGGGCACGCAAATCAGGCCGCACACTCATTGGCAGAGCGAGCAAAGGCCGGTCCACAGGCTCACGTTCAATCATCAATCATTCAATCTAAACTTCGTTTCCACGGCACTCCCGCGCGTCTGATTGTCGTCCGATCGGAATGTCTTCGCTGTTTGTTTTCAGGCTCTTTTCTTCCAGGCTATTGCGCCACCAATACTGTGTGTTTGCTGGCAGTGTTGATACCCAGGCGCAGACCTGAGCCACAGTCTGGTCCGATCGCATTGGTCGCACTCCATGTGTTTTGGTGTAAAACTGCATGCACATGCCTTCCAGCTTCCAGCAGTTCGCTGCTGCAATGCGTCTACAACCGAGGCCGTATGTCACAATGGCAGCCCTACCTGCAGCTGCTGACCACCTGGTCATCTGCCAATGGCACGATTATCGTCCAAGGCGGCCAATTTCTACTAGCCAGTGTCACCGTTCCGCCCATATTTGACAACGGTGGAAAGGAAGGATTGGCTGCTTCTCGGGCAAAATTGGTGCAATTCCCAGTACTCTGTACACTGAAGTTCCTAGCAGTACTCAGAAGCACTCTGCAGTCTGGCGTTTCGCCCATTTGAGCCAAATGAACGTTGATTTCGATACTGTGGACAAGCCTGCCTCTCCTGCGCGATATTTCTGCCTCACTTTGTGGATTTCGCATCATCCTTCACACCGAGGAAGAATCTCTTCACAACTCTTGGCCACAGGCAGCCCATCACGGGAATTATCCGTTTCCAGTGAAAATTTTCAATCCCAAATTCAACTCTGCCTACCGGGGGTACGGAGTCCAGGGCAGTGGGGTTTTGGTTTATGTCTGCCAGCTTTCTCGCCATGCCAAAGCCTCCCAATTTGAGTCGGCCGTTCTCGTCGAGGAGAATGTTCGACGGCTTCAGGTCGCAGTGCACGATGCCCCGGGAATGCAGGTACTGCACCGCCGCCAGGACGTCCTTTGAGAAGTCGTGGATGCTGTTCTCTGGGAGGCGGATTTCCTGCTTGATCAGGCTCATGAGGTCGCCCCCGACGCAGTAGTCTAGGATGAGCCAAAGGTGGTGGGTAGTTTCATACCTGGCTTGGCAAGTTAGCAGCACATCTCAGGGGGCGGGACAGATGGCGGCGAGTGCTTTAGTCCTCTGGTTGCGTTTTGCCAAAACTGATCAAGCACAGCCCTTGTACCTGCGAGGTGATGTTGCGCAGCAGAGGTGGTATGGGCAATTGGCAAAGGCCCGGTTGATGGAGGAGGCAAGCACACTGTTCTGTGTATTCTTCTGCCTCGATTGCATGTGCCAGAGGCATGATGCCGCCTTTGCATCTTCGGAGCCAGAGTGGCTTTTCCACGGTATGCATGAGGTGACAGGTTACATGTGGTGGTGGCAAAGCATGTGAGTAGTTGCTGTTCTTTGGCAAATTCCAGAGCCTGGATGCTCAACAGCAGCACTGTGCCTCTGTCTCACGTTTCAAATCTGCACAATTTTCCCATGCCAGGAAGATGAAATTTGCAAAGTGCGATGCTGGGGCCGTGCAGATATCCGTTCGATGCCCATACTTCCTGGACATTGCAGGCAGCAGGTCATGGCAAGCTGAGAAGATCTGTGCAAACTCTTTGGGCACATTTCTCAAACAGCCAAAAGCACTGCCCTTGCTCATTGTGGGCGATGGCATTAATACTGAGCCTTCTGTTCTGTGGTGGCCCAATTGTGAACGTTGCGCAGGATGGAAGCTACAAATGATCATCCAACCTCTGAAATGCACAGCAGCCAAGAACTAACAAAACCAAATTTCTGTCTTCAAACTGGCTGCTGAATCTGAGACTTGATGAGGCACAATGGAAACAGTGAGCGAGACATTCACCACCATGGTGAATGGGCACTCTGGCCTTCCTGTCCGGCTTACCATGCATGGAACTTAAGAATGTTCCTGTGGTTCAAGAGGTGCATACATCGCACCTGCACCACAGAAGTCGAATTGTGAGTATGTAGCTCCAGAACTCATAAATGGTCGCTGCTAAACCATCTTAGCACTGAAGAGGCATTCTCCCACCCATTCTAGTTTCTTCCCCCCCCCCCCTCGACCACCCTTCCTGCACCTGGCACTGACCGTGTCAGAAGCATATGCACCCTTCCCAATTGGCAGTTGTCAGGTGGAATGGCAGTGTGATTGGAACATTAGAAACAAAAACAATGCTCCCAACTTCCCCCATCGCCTTGTGGCTGTGGCGGCAGCGCACTGTCCTTAGGTAAATGGCTGTAGAAGTCTATGGCACTTACCTCCTGCAGGACCCTGTCTGTCTGGACCTTGTCGATGCTCTTGACTGCATAATAGTGAATGGTTTTCTTCTTGCGACCTTTGTAAACAGTCGAGAGCTTCCCCCGGCCGATGGGGTCGTAGATGCTGGACACAAGCATGCACAGTAGCGATCAGAATGGGTCCTGCCAATTGAATTATAGCCACAGCAAGTGTCCCTTCTGAGGTCAGATCATCGCACAGGCTCAGTTTTGTTGTGGCCTGCGAGGATCTGTGCTAGGAAAATAGAGGAAGGGGAGAATTAAAGTGATGAACATAAGGGGTTATCAACAGCCACAGCTGCTGCTCACAGGCACACTGTTGGACTGAAAAGTGCGTTGGCTCTGCAGCTTGATTCTTTGTTCAGTCAAGATGGTAGGTTCATAGGCTGACAAATTTGCTCGAACTGACTATATTGGTCGAGCGTCAAGGCAACCCAGAGAGTGCCTATTACTGCTGCCCATTAGTACAAGACTGGCCAGCGATCCTGTGCCCATCCTCTCCAAATTATTAGACTTGTCAGAAACTGGGCGCGCACCATCGTCAGGTGAGATCTTGGACATTCAGAATTGCAACTTGTGATTGACAGTCTTCGAGGGCATGAGCCAAAGAATTCAATAATCAGCAGCACAAAAGCAAGCAAACGTGAGCTCAGGGCGAAGCTTGTGGCCCCGGGGCGTCTGCCCCTGGCTCCTGACGGAGCCGTACTCAAGACAGGAAACATGCCAACAGCGCTAAAACGCCAAGGTCACAGCGGCAATACTCGGGACGCACCCTCAACGAGGCACCCCTCCATGCGTCGTTGGCCAAATTTCCGAGAACCAAACGCCGACACTTCCCCTCACAGTCTCCATCCCCAGAGTCAGCGTCATGCGCTGCATTCCCCACCAACGACCCCTCCCCTCCACCTTCGCGCCGAGGTCACCGCAACCCCCAATTCGCACCACATCCCCTTCCCCTTCGCGCTAAACGGACACCGCACGTTCGTTTGGCACAACTCACTGGCACCGATCCTTCCGAATCCACCCAATCGCCCCGCGGGAGGGACCAACTTGCACTAACATCCACATTTTGCCCGACAGCTCCTTCCTTTGCGCGACACAGGACAATGCAAGTTCCTTGGCCCAACTCACTGGTACTGATCCATCCGCCCCCACCCAGCCGCCCCGCGGGGGGGCTTCCGGGAGCTCGTCCGCCGATGCGACGCCCGCCACCCGCCGATCACGCCATCCCGCCCCTGGCCTCGGATTCCCCGGCGGCAAATCGCCTCGCCGGTGAAGGACGGTCCCTGGGGGCCGGGATTGCCGCTGGGGGATGGCTGGCGTGCTATTTGGGACTCCGACGACGGATCCGGCGACCGTAGTTGGGGGCGTAGGCCGGTGCGGGTTCGAGGCGCCGCAGGGGCTGTGCGGCCCAGAGGGTCGCGCCGTGAGTGGCGTGGGAAAGGATAGCGGTGTAGTAGCTGGCAGCGGGACAGGGTTTTCGAATTTGGCTGTGTCCATTTGTCATTTTACCCGTGCTCCAATTTTGGTGGATATGCCGGGGCTAGGGAGGGGTTTCAGGATGACCCCCTGGAGATGAACACAGTTTGTTCACCGCACGTGCCAGCATATGCGTACAGTGGGGTGGCCTCTGTAATGCCGCCCTGAATAAGGCCAAACACCCCCCAACCGCCCCACTACACTATACACATGCGCTCTGGGTGTGATGGGTACATCCACGGGATCTGTGGAGAAGTCGATCCCGACGGCGATTCACAAATGGTTCGTGTGTGTAGCCTTTGCTATGATCGAGCTGTTGCGCCACCTCGATCCACTGTTGACAAGGGGCAGAGTATGGGCGAGTTGCTGCCACCGTCCGATGCTACGGACGTTGCCCAAGGTACCGCTTCTATTGATACCAATTCTGCCTTAGGTATTACCATCCTATCATTGTGCATGTAGAACAACTGCGCCAGCCACGCTTTCAAGACAGTGCCTGGGAGTCACTGCCAGCGCAGGAGCTCCGCACCCAAGAGGCAGAGAAAAGTGCACGCGACCCAAGGGGGTGCGAAACCCAACAGCAACGCCAAGAGCTAGCTCCGCCACAAATTCTTCATCGATTCAGAATGCCGCCACCGTCTAACGAGCGGATTTTGTGCACGGCACGACCTCCGACTCAGCGGAATGGACGCAATGGAAATACGCATAAAGTCTGGGAAAGCGGAACGTGACTTATCGTCCGCGACCAGACCTTGCCGGAACAACCCCTCCGCAGTTCTGAATGGATGTGCGCGCTTTTCAAGCGACAAGCAAGCCACAAATTCAGTTTGGGGCACGGCCACTCCAACTGACCGTGGGTCAGCCCTCTGACCGCTTCGCAAGCTCAAAAGAGCTAACGTGGTGGTAAGGAGAACGCTGGTGGAGCCTCTTTCGCCACTTACACGGGTTTGAGGCTCGGCAGAACGAAGCAATGCGGGTGGTGGGGGCCGGGGCACGTGAAAACGCCACCTTGGCTCTAGATCTGCGAACGAGCGAGTTAATTCTCAACTTCGCCGCGCCGCTTCCCCACTCGCGAAGGCTTCTACAGCCATGTTGTAAGGTTGGCTCCCGCGTCCACGACGATCAGAGTGTCGGGATGTGAATGCTCATGCTTGCCGGGTCGTTTCTGGCCGTTAGCGGCAAGGACTTTGTGCCGTGCAGGGCGTTCGCAGCCCAGGGACACTCCGGTACCTTATACACAGGGCATTCAGGCCTTTAGCGTTGTGTTAACGTGGGCGCAGGGGCGATTGCAACCCCATAGCACCGGTCACCCAGCTCAAAACCACCCTCCTTCGGTTGGACGATTGTCAATCAATGCTACCAAGTAAAGTACTACGCACTATATGATGTTAAATATGCCGTAAATGGCTTCTACAGCCTTAAATGGGCTGCGGACCTCAATAAAGCAGGTGAAATGGGGTTGTCACAGGGCGGCCTCAAAGAGGCCATTCTACTGTCAATATGGTCATGTTTGTTGTGCATTTCTGTGTCTTTGTACTAGTGTTATACTCTGCTTCATATTTGGCATTGCAGCATGCTTGGTCCCTTAAGGTGGAGCCATGAACAAAGGGTAGAAGCAAGGTGATGCATGGAAATGTTGAACATAGTATTCTTGGAAATAGAGACACCAAACTTGATATCAAGCATTGAGGCGTGGTTGTGGCGCCTTGCAATAACCATTGTTGTGCTTAATTGGCAACTTATAGTAGTGCACACAGCTAGCATCCATGGCAAACACATCACTTACTATGTATGATGGCGTGAGTTATGCTATCACTCTCAGACCATGCAAAAGAATACTGTAGATTCGTGCAAATAACCTTGATTTTCTATTTAAAATTGGACAGATACGAACCCAAGGCGCAAAAAGTTTGAGCTTGTTGCCTCAAGCTCTCCTGGTTTCCTGGAAACTATGTAGGTGATTTGAAGTAGGAGAGGTTATAATTTAGCTGTCTGACAACGGACTCAAAGGGAAGGAGATTCTAAAGTTTGGTGTGAATACTTGGTAACAAGAGGCTTGTTGTGGAAATCATAGGGGTTGACCCATTTTTCCTCATTCAAAAGCTCATTGCCAGCCAGTTCAGGTGGCAAGCACATTCTGGTGCTAATGAGTTGCTTTGCCGATAGTTGCATCTTTAAAGGAATTGAAGCAATTCGCGGCATTGAGGGAATACTCTCCGAAGTCTTGCTTTTCATATCCAAGGATAAGAAAGGCAATGGACATGCCATTCTGAGGGCACAACTTTGAGGTGTTGCTATTTAGGGCACTTTGGGAAGTTGGAGTTTTGGGCTCCAAGGTTTCCATGGGAAAGTCCATACTTTGGACTCCCTGCAGCACTTGGAAGTCACTCCTTTCCTTTAAAGTACTAAGGGAGGATTATAAGTGATTTAATGGGATTATTAGAAGTGTTCCCCCTCAGCTCCGGTACGGAAGGGTACAGAAGAGGAGGTGGGGCTTATTCAGCCCTATGTGGGACAGCCTGGAGCCACAGAAGTTTCCTGGCTTGATGGGACTATAAAAATGGTGTACATGCGCCACTCTGTAATTCATATTGCACTTCTCGCATTCGTGACTAATACTTGCCCACTCAGGGCGCGCCCCCTTTGCGGTTGTCGTCGACCATTGGGGATTGCGCAATTTCTCAGCGCTGCAGGACTCACCGCAGCGACGATTCTGCGTCAAGCGTGAACACTTCAACGTATCGTCGTCTGTTGCAGCATTCAACTATTGCTCGAGATGTTCGTACTCAACTCGCTCTTCCCCTGTGAGCATGTGCCCTGTGCAGGACGCGCAGGCCTTGCGTTCCCCTGGGGAAGGGATCATGCGTGGCCACGCTGGAGAAGGGATCATGCGTGGTCACGCTGGAGATCGAGCCGCCAAAATGGATGGGCTTTCGTGTATGTGTGATCCACTGGCCCACAGCTCCAACATTTGTCAAGGCTGACTGTGCGCCTCCAATTGAGATACCTCAGAATCTGTATTGTGCGCTTGACACGGCGTGGCGTCCCAGCGATAGTGCACACTGACTGCATTTTGGGGTTGTGTTTGGCTGGGAACACCCTGCTTTGCCTGTCCCAAACCCATCCCAAATTGAGGTTGTCGATCTTCTCACCCACCTTACGAGCCTACTAGGCCCACAATGCAAGGCTGACAGAATTGCACAACAAAAAGTATGCATTGCATTGGACGAGGCGGACGAGTTGTTGCGCGCGACTTCCCTTCGAGCAAAGGTGTGCCCAAGGTTCACCCCAACACAGCCAAGCAAATGACCGAGGAGACCGCCACTCCTCACAGCCAGCGTCCCACAATGGGTGGCTAGGCAGAAACAGGCTTCAGCACGGAAAGCCCATGTCTGCAAGTCGTCGTCGCAATCAAATTCCACCTCAGAGCTGCAGTGACAGTCCTCCGTCTGCCAGGCGAGCAAATGGCTTATTGACGACAGAGGCAATCAGCAGCGCGACTCCCCAGTATGTCTCCCGGCATGGGGCACTGTGACGCGATCTGGCCCTGCCCAACTCTTCCCGTCGGCGAGCTGGAGTCACTCGTACACCCACTTGCCCATGGCCAGGTCGTACTCGGCGAGCTCTCCCGCACCAAACCACAGGGCGATTTCCCGCTGCGCCGACTGTCACAAATCATTGCACATCCTGTCACATCGCACTGCTCTGGCATGACAATGGCTGTCTCAGTGTGAGTGTATATCAAAGCCGGGAGACAGCCGTCAGTGCCCTAATTGTTCAGTGAACACGCACAGCAATCAGGCAGCGTACACAGAATCCACGAGCTGTAGTGCCTGTAGCTGTTTCCCGCAGTTTCAGCCAGTGTTTAGCTCAGCCAAATTGTCGACAGCAGAGTGTATGTAACGCGACTGGAGCTGAACGGGGTTCAATCTCGCAGTCACACTGCTGCATTTTCGTTGCTCCCCATCATACTTGCACTGCGCTGCTGAATACCATTGGTCTATGCGCCTGCTTCAGCGCCTTTTTTTTTCAGCTCCTTATGTTGTGTGCTCGTCCTTTTGCACCGGAGTCTATATCATCTTTCACAGCATGGGAAAGAACCTCCCATGCGCTGGCCCAGGAGGAGCTGCCGTTGTATGCCCTGTTTCCATTTCTCTATGTAGCAATTCTACCCCGTCCTTCCCCTTTCCTATATTTCTTCAATTTTCCTTCATTTCCCTTCTGTATTTTTCTTTCTCTTGGCCGCAAGTGCAAAATGACGCGTTGTCCAGAAAACGTGCCGAGTAGGGGTCTGCTGCTATGAACCTGTGGCAATTTCTCATTTCCATAATTGAGAGCATGCGAAAGCACTGTTGGTTCCGATGACTGATCATGAGTCTGCTGTCAAAACCACATGCTGCGGCATCTTGGTTGGTCAATCACTCAACGCAAACATGGACCCAAAGCCGTTGGTACGCCCTTTGCTACGGTTCTGAGATATATCCAAGCAGCGTCTGAGTTTGGTGAAGCATGGGAGATTAAAGACACATGGCAAGGCCCCCACGTGCACTGTGATCAAGGTACACTGTGTGAAAATGGAAAGGAGCCAAACAGGAAGGTTGATTAACATCTCCTGGGGTGGTAAATGGCCTTCAACATATTGATTCTTACCTCCACGCTATCCGAGCCATGGATGATGTTCCGCCCAACATCAATTCCGTAGTCACCTCTGCAACCGCACAACGCCATATTTTATACACATGTTGGCAGCAGAATGCAGGTGGATAAGGAGGCAGAGAGTTCCAATGCAGGGAAGCGCAACGATGCAGAGGCAGATCGCTGTCTCATGTGCAATATCAAAACTCAGCCACCCAAACCGTGCCACCAAATGCTTAAGTGGCGATGACCTAGTGTGCTTGCTTGAAAACAATTGTATGGATACGACAGCCAGCCTGCTGCCTTCAAGATGCGGTACCAAAAGCATGGCAGGCACCAACAGAAATGTTTGGGCATGCACAATCCATCGCACCTGATCGTGCCTGGGGTCGATGCCAAGGGATTGGTCGCACCGATCATTTTCCTGCCATACTTGATCACATCTTTTCCCTCCCACACCTGAGTCATGAGACACTCGCATTACAACCGGAAAAGGGAGAAAGGGGAGAGCCAAAGAAACCAAAATAAAGATGGGTGAAGTGTCACGTTGGAATGGATGTACAACCAACAGAGAGGATGCAGCCCAGGCTGTGGCCAGGCTCAAGAGGCAGCAATAACCAGGCACAAGTGATACGAAACTTTGAAAATGTTGTGGCACATAGGAAAGATCTGCCACGGCAAATGCACATATTGATTCCATATTGTGAAAGCCCAAATCGGTTGCCAAAAGCCACAATAGTCAGCGTGCAAGATCTTCTCACCATTGCAACAACTGGCCCAGACGACAGGAAAGTCACCAAACCAGGGTAGAATGGCCTGCCAAAAATGCGGAGTTAGCCCAAATTCCATGATTGACCCAAGCAAGAGAAAAATATGCTGAAACTTGTCCAGCTACATTGGTGATTCGCCAACCAGATCTCCAAGAAAGTTACATCGTTATGACCGCATAACAATGGGCTACTCAATGGCTGTCTTCTCATGAGCTTTGTACAGTTGGCAGCATCCAGGATTCTGGCAAAAGTTAAGTGAAAAGAATCAATATCGTCAGGGAACAATGGACCACCTTTGGGCATGCTCCTCGTAGTGCTTGCTAGCTAGGTCCTTGGATGGCACCATGACCTTGATGGCCACAAGTTTGTAGCCTTTGGCCTCAAAGCGCTTGATGATGTCGGCAATCTGCAAGCATCCACAACCAGATCTCAAAGGCATTCCACCATACAATCCCAGATGGGTCACGTAGGGAATGGTGAAAATTGAACTGGTGATGGAATCAGTGGCACAGCATCAGGTTGCGCACTTCCACTGTGCAAAATGTACAATTTTTTCACACAAACACAGCTGCTGCATTCTGCCTCAATCTGACAAAATGCAAAATGCATGATTGAACACAGCAGATTGTTTAGGCTATCTTTTGTGCACACAGGTGTTACAGGGCAATTCGCATGTGCCATTGTGATGAGAAACAACTCCCCCAAGTAATGGTGATCGTGCAACCCAGCAGGACACTGACCAGCCCTCGGTGAATGCCATCAGGCTTGATCTGTAATCCACCAAACAAGGCACACAAGCTGTCATGCATTCGAACCACACAACAGAGCAGCTGCGGAAATGGCCATTTCGCCACTAACAAGAGAGCAAGTTCCAAGCAAGCTGTGAAAAGTCAAATGGATACTCATGAGCTGGCAAAGGGTACAAATGCCTGATGTTCACACTTGACAGTTTAGCCAACAAGCAGCAGAGTTTTCACTATTATGGAGTTCCCATGCATTCCACAGTGCCTCTAGGTGCTAGAAATCTTGAGGGTACTATCCAGAGCACTGGTGTTTTTCTAGAGCATTTGTGGAGGGTAACAGCACCCATCAGCACATGGTGAGACAAGTCAACCATCCTCAAAGGAATTGCGCAGCCAGTCTCTGAGAAAGTCAAACAGCCACCAACAATGCCTGTTGTGCCACCAACAGTGAGCCCAGCCAAGTGGTGCTCTTTGACATGCACTTTTGCCTGCCACAAAGATCAATGTCTATCAGGACATACCATGATGAAACTCTTCTCTTGCACTGAAGAGGCATAGACCTCAGGAGCGTACACTGCAGTGACAATTCAGGGATGGGCATGAGGACCAGTGAGGTGAAGAAGCTTCGAACAAAACAGCAAATGCATCATGCACTGGACACAGGCCACCTGAGCTGCACACCCATACCTTAGATCAAGCAATAGAGGAGCATGAGGCCAATGGTACTCCCTGTACTTAACCATACTGGAGCCAGACACTGGGTGTTTCAGCAAATACTCCGAAGTCTGTGAAGGCAGGATGACTGGTACTCCATAGCAAGGTACTAAGCACACATGGATCATGCATGTGCTGAGAATACATGTTGTTAAGCTGGCTTGTGATTGAAAGCTGCAGGAGGATGCAAACACCAAGGCCAGGGAGTTTGGTACGAATAGAGTTTTGCACACCTGAAGCAGCTGCCGAGAGTCCCAGCATGGCTGCCAGGCCACCCCAAGCTTGGGCGCCTTTGGTCTGCTGCATGTGAGCCCATGTCGTACTCTTCCGTGCTCCAGTGTAAAGAATACCTGCTCAATGCCAAACCAATGGTAACATTGAGGTGAAAGTACAACCAAGGGAAAAGACTGCTAGTAAATTGCAGTCAGCAAAGATGCGTAGTGACAGCACTGTGAGCTGTGCACTGCTATGCCATACATACCAGTATGCACCGCGATCTGCGTATTTCTCTTTTGGATGTTGGTGAACTGGGGACATGATAACCTCTAAAACAAGGGCAAGTGCTCATTTTAACCCCAAGCCTTGTCCTATGCTTTTCTGGCGCCCAGATGGGCACCATCCTAGACATTTCTGGGCCTGACAGTAGTCCATCAGCTCCACATCACACATTATGGTACAGAACCTGAGATAGGAGTCATGTCTTGACAATTTATGGTGTGCCCATCACAGGCCCTTGGACAACGTGCCTTCGCTGTGCAAGGGCGATACTTTGCATTGTCTTTAAAAACGTAATTAATGTATTCAAGTGCTTCTGCAACTTATGTTTGTTCCCTGTGAGTGGGCGAAATGATGAACGGAGAAGCACTTCAATGTCTCTGTGGGCTCCACCTGCAACACATGCGCTAAACACGTGTGCTTCTGTGAAGAACGTTCGACATCGTCTGTCGGACCCGGGGGAATTCTTCGTCCATTGACATATGCTAACAGCCAATATTCGCTACAACAACGGATCAGTGATGGTGTGGCAGTCTGGGCACGGTCGTCGTCGCCCGCAACGTGTAAAGCCCATACTCTGGTACATTGGTAAAACGCACTAAAACCTTGCGCCAAGCCAGATCCGCTCCTATCTTTGCACCGAGGAGAGGCTGACTCTTTTCCTTAGACCCGATCCCAGTTCACAGTCACAGGTGACAGCCCAAACACCAGTGTCCCCACAAACACGGCCCCGTCCGTCAGGACCTAGCAGTGCAAGCCCATCCCGCAACCATCCGGATCCAAGCCATCGATAGGCAATGCCTTCTTTCCCCCCGCATCACCCGCCGGCACACAACCGCAGGATCGTTGATGTTGTCATTGGACACCGAACGACAAACGGACCGACGGTAGGCACATTCATGGGTGCGAGGATGTGCACACAAGATCGTCTGGCACAGGATAGACGCGCGGCGTTTTTCAGCGTTGAGATTGCGCGAAATCTGAACAACAACGGCAACTAACGAGCATGCCGACCAGCCAACGGCCCCAAGCATTGGCGATCCGCGTCCCTTGGAGAGTCCAGTCGCCCACGGCGGCGAACGCGCGATCTAGCATTGGCCCTTCCATCCTCACCTTGGGAGCCGCACGCCCCCGTTCGGCGCGCCGCCCTCGCCGCCGCCCTCACCACTGAGCGCAACATGGCCGCTGCTGTTTCGCTCCCCACGGAATCGTCGTCCGCTGGCGCATTTTGCCCTGTGCGTCCCACTTGAGCGTCAGGATCCACGTGGCGTGAAAACTGGGAAGGAATGCGACTCACAGGGGCGTACGAAGGAACGTTACACGGGCATTGCATTCATCATGCGCTCGTGACAAGAGGACAATGATTCTTGCCATTATATCTCTTTCATCATTATCGCGTGGTTTCACTGTTCGCGCACTTCGCTCGCGCTCACACACGGTCGCTTCCAGGCACCGGAGCAAGCCGCAACCAGATGGATTACAGAATGGTTCTGTCCGTTATGTAGCATTCACCGCAAGCATGTTCAGCTCATGTCTTTCCCCATCATTCTCCATGACACCGCAATAAACACCATATTCAATTCACCATACTCACTTAACTACTCACACACCTTTTCTTGTCCTCACAATCATCATGAAGAATTCTGGGATATCGAGCACCAGTAGAAAACACCCTGTTTGCGATGCCAACTGCGATGCCAATTTGACACAAATCGATGCCATCACAGTGAGTGCGATGGCATCGAAGGGGCTGTGATGGCATCAATTTGTGGCAAATTGGCATCGCAGCTGGCATCACAAACAGGCTGTTTTCTACCAGTGGAGGCGAGGAGGCAGCCATCAACTCCCTATTTCACTCCACAAAAGCAGTATCCAAAACTTGTTTCATCAGAACCGAGGGTATTGCCATAATCCAACCACTGAGTTGCTGTGCATCATAACGTGCAAATTCACAAATTCGGTGTCTCTCAACCCATTGTTCGCAATTCCCAAGCGTAGAAACTCCTAAAATGCCATCAACCCCAAGAGCATCAACGCCGTCCATTTCGCTCCCTCCGTTTCTTATCCAAAGTCATTTAACTACAAAATCTTGATATAATCTTGAATCATGAATGTTGATCAGAATTGTTGTCAAATTGCTGGGGGATCCCTGCGATGCTTTTATGCACTGTTCCAAAGTATTTCATTCAAACAGGCTTGGTCTTTACGTTTACGGCTGCATTCTTACGTTTACGTTTTTACACGTAAAAATGCGTAAATAGAGAAATGACCGCATCTACGCATATTCACGACCCATTGATACTCCCAGATTACAAGATGATGTCTCAATCAACGATCAGTCCTCCTCCCCTTCCAGCACTGCCAACACAGCGCCCGCCTCGTCCTCTGCAAGGGCAACAATGTCGTCGGGAGAAAGGTCGTGTCTGCACATTTCAGCGCATCTATCCGTCGCTCTGCTGACACCCTGAGTGGGCATGGACTTTCTTAAGTCCAAAGGATCCATTTTTACGCATTTTTGCGGCTATTTACCCGTAAAAACATAAAAACCATTTCTACATAACCATGTAAGTGGCCATAAATAGAAAAGCGCTCAAGCCGTAAAGACCAAGCCTGGTTCAGAATTGAAGTGGAACACCCGAAGCCAACTTGATAGTTGCCATGTTGACGTGCAAAAGTGAACAAAATCCCATCAGGAGCAAACTCTATACCTGAGACGTGGGGAAAAGCTATGAGGAAAGAGGTTTTTGTGCCAAACGTCTCTCGTATTCCAATCCATCCAAGAACCAACGATAAAGTCCTCAAATTCCGATTGGAACCCCATGTGGCAGCGGACAGAAGGGCCTCCAGATTTTGCGGCATGATAAATTTGCATCGAACGATGCCTTTGCTCAACTTTACTTCTTGGCAAGATCTTGAAACCAATCCACCTCTCACTGGCCTTCATCATCAGCATCATTCATCTTTACACAACAAGGCAAGGAGGCAGACGCCAGCTTCCTATCTCCCCGAGCGAACCAGTGTCCATGGTTTACTCATTGACGCCTAAGTACAACACAAAACGAAGGCCTTGTCTTCGCAAGTGTATAGCACGGAGACAGGGATTCCAAGCATCAAGTCATCATGTACTTTGGTCAAGGTACCGTACCGTAGTTCGGTGGAGAACGGTTGGGGCTGGAATGGACGTCCGCAGCCAACGTGACAACGCGGTCACCGCTTTGCTTGGGCAAATGGAAGCGGACGGCCACACCTCATTGCCTTGATATGGTAAAAGAATGATTGATGACAACGTGGTCCGCGCCAACGTGGTGCGTCTAACACGGTTCCCCGTGCGCATGCCTCAAGGATCCCGCACTTATGTGCGTTGCTGCCGTCCCACCCACACGTCTGCGCGTCGCTGCGGTGCACCCAGTCAGGCGCACACAGCACGCGTCCCGGGGGATCCCAATGGAGGCCCAACCACGCACCGGAGCCTTTCGATTCCTTCTGGCGCTCGTGGTAGGTCGCGGCTCGCGCCCTCCACTGAGGTGTCAGTGCTCACCTTGAGGAACTGATGAAGCGCTTGGCGAAGCCCAGTTTAGAAGAGTGCGGCCCCGCTAGGGCAAACATTGAGCAGCGGCTGCTGTGGCGATCGGAACCGTATCCCCGTCCGGGCATGGAAGGTGGAAGGGCAGTGTTTAGTCGTGCCAATCACTGGATTTGACAGGATGGTACCGGGGCCATTTTGCTTATTCCCAGGCAAACGGGAAGAATCGCACGTGCTTTCCCTGTTTGTGGTTGGCCACCTGCTGCAAACTGAACGTGCGCCACTATTGCACTGTCGATTGGATCCAAGCATTCCATCTGTCGCCACAGAATCCACCTGCACCATGTACAGTCTTGGGCACCTGACATGCACCACAAAACGACCCAAGACCTTATCCAAGCTGTGTTTTGCCGTAGCTGACGCCTTTCCATGCGTCTTGTCACAGTTGATTGTTTCAACTTCCGTAGTGCATGGACCCCTGAATAATTTACTGTACTCAGTGTCACTGTGTCTTTTTGCCGCATTTGTCAAAAGTTACATCCACTGTCTTTGATTTTCTTGAGGTAAGGATAGGCATACGTCCATCCAGAGTGACTGTGTTGGGACTTTCCGTGGAGACTTCAGTTTCCCCCTTGTGCTTTGTCAATGCATTCGTTGTTAAAGAGAACGTGGTATACGTCAGCATGTCTCTTCATCTCTAGCCGCTCAGAAACTCCACGACAATTGTGGCCAACCACCATCATGTACGCTTGGAGTTTAGCATCAAAGTTTCAAAGTGGATTTTCTCACACTAGACCTTGAGCGGGTTGAGAGTCATGTGCATTTCAGCAACTAATCATTGCCATGGCATTGAAATTTGATTTCCAGATGAATTGAATGCATTTTGCTGAAGTGTTTTCTGAATCCTTGAGTTAAATACTGCTCCCACGACAATGGTTTCTGTCGCGTGTTGGTAATCATAAAATCTGTATAACAACAAAGGATCCAACCCTGGTGGGCACATCACTGGTCACAAACCAGCACAGGATGGCAGACACTCATCTTGCACCTAAGTGCTGTAAGCGAATTTGTATTTTGCTAAGTCGACAGCACAGGCTCCTTAACAGCTTAGGTTCATTCGATTCAGCTGGAAGTTTGGTGCGTGAACAACAGCTCTTGACTGAGGAATGCTATCATGCTTGACAAGTGTTGTTTTCTTATCTATCGAAGCTGAGCTGGAGAACAGATAGTGTATTCCACATTGCTGTTGCACAAGCCATACCCTGCACGGCCTATGGAAATGGCACATTTGACAGGCTGTTGCCACGAGCACAGCTCGCCAGGCTCTGAGTGCTTCGGCACACTTCACGGGATGAGCTTCTTCACCCTCTGAACCCAAGGCATGACATTGGAACAGGTTCTTGTGTCCCATGAAGCTCCAAGGGCTGGTGCCCAGTCGGTGGCAGACAGAGCCCTCCTTGAAGGCATGTGTGAGCAAGCGGTTCTGGATTGCATCGATGGTGTACACTGGGCCACCATGCAAGCCTCATTTGCTGTAGCAAGAGCCGCCCGCACCATCACAGACACGATGCATCATAGTGCATCGGGCCTGCACGATGTCAAATTTGGCATGGATTTCCTCCATCACCATCTGGGCCCTTGTATCCATGTCTCTGTCAGTCCTCAACAGTGGCTGCTGTCTTGAGGACCCCCTCGCAATGGTTGGTTTTCATCATCCCAGAAAGTGTGGACCATCAGTTTCAAAGAAAGGTCACTTTCCCTACAGCCACATTGTTCTAAGTGACAATGCATTGACCTGATCCTCGCAAAGCGATGCAAACACTCTTCTTGCATGAGCATCTTGCACCCAGAGCATAAGTGACAGGCCATTTACTTTTCGTCTTTTCCAACCATTGTGGGGTCTAGAAACTGCAGGAAGGGCTGTTGCTGTATTGTCTACACTCATCCTACCAAGCTGTCTAATGTTCCAGGCATGCCAGCAATGGCTATTTGCACGATAGGGAAAAGGTTTTCCCCTTTGGCCTCAAAATGTTAGAGACAAGGAGACTCTTTCACAGTTGTTTTATCTGCGTCTTTACAGGCAATAAGTGACCGTTGTTAGTGTCGACACTGGCATTCCACTAAGAAATGGGCAGTCGCCTCTTGGTATCGTCCTGATTGCAATCGCGAACGCATCTGGTAGGTTTCTGTCCTTTCTGGAGAGAAGAAGCCTTCAAAAGGGTTACTTTGTCCACACAACCAACACATGACACTGCATATTTATGACCACAATTAGCACCGAAAGCTGTCTTGATGTTGTTGGGAATGTTGTTTGTGTGTGAACGTGTACAGATGCATCCAGTGTGTCATTCAAAGCCACAGAGGAGGGCTTGAGAATCGCTGTAGAGGCCAAACCTTATGGAGACGTTATTCTGCAGACCCGTGAGACGGCTTGTAGCTGGCACTTGACAGAGGTCCTTCCAGCCAGCTGTGGCCCTGAGCTCGATGATGCTACCTTGTGCTGTGCCGCGGTTGCTGCTTTTGTTGACGAAGGGCAGTGTCTGTGCCAGCCAAGAGTGAGTGCGAATCTTGTGTGGAAAACATTGGGGCCGTTCTCATGTTCTGTTGGTGGTTTTTTATTGCTGGTGTTGCAGGTGGTCGAAGGCAGGGCGGGGGTATGGAATTTATCGCCAAGAGAGAATGCATTGCTTTTCAGAATTGTGAGGAATGTGATTTACTCAGATCTGGGCCTCAGAAGCTCATGCGTCTCCTACGCAAGAAGGGAATAAATTACACATAATCCAGCGGCCTTTAACTACTGTCTGATCTTTGAAAGACTCTCCTGTAGAAAGAGGGCAGTATTCCCTGGGCGTGCTTTGTCCCTATTGTTTCTGCACGCAGCACATATGTTTTGGAATACCGTAGCACATTCAACCCTTTCGCGTCATGAAATTTCAGCGTTACGATTTCTGCACCGCATTTTCCCGACAGACCGTTATTTTGGGAGGCCTGCATCATGGTCACAGCCAAAATGGCAACACAGCTCAGTTTGCCTTAAATGCAGGACTTCCGCCATAGTGGCTCCTGAACGTGGGGCTGCTACACGCTAGAGCAGTCCAGAACCCTCGCGTTGCAGCTGGGACTGCTCTACATTTTTGGGCACCGTTAGGGAAGACGCTATTTCGATTTTGGTGCGCTCAGCGTCAATTTGACATTAGCTCAGATCCTCCCCTTCCTTGGCGTCAATCCTTATGTCGAAGCCAGGATGACTCAGCAACATCACCTTACAGTGATATTCAACTTCCAGTTGTTTCTAAAGAGAAAACCAATGAAATTTGTGCTGGTTTTAGTGGGTAGAATAATGGGATTCCAAATGCCATTCTATGTGAGGCGGGCAGCCTCAGTGGCTGCAAATTGATCCATTCTAAGGCCTTCTTTGAAGATCGAACACTTGCAGCAGGCTTAGGAACATGTCAGGGGTTGTTTGCCGTTTATCAGTGGGGTTTGGGGGCACTTTCCTTTCTATGTCGATTTTGTGTCAATTACATAATCTCTTAGCGTCACATTCCCTCCTTACCCCCTCCCACCCCACCCCACCCCACCCCACCCAGCGTCAATTTGACGCTAAGTGTACCAGAATCGACATAGTTTCTTCCCTTAGCATTTTATTATCACTCCGCATGGAAAGACCAAACGTTGCGTTACAATGCGGAAGGGTATAAAGTACTACGGTAATGGTCATGTGACATTAATCCTATCCCAATTCCACTTTGCGATGCAGAGAGGTTCATGCGATCATGTGGCAAAACAAGCACCACTTCGCCACTTAAGTTTTGGTCTATATATGAGGGTTAGAGTTTTTAAGTGATTTTGGACAACGCATAGTAGATGTTAAAATTCGCCCGTCATCACCTTTGGATTCCGGGCTACGGCTCGTTGAGGCAACAAATGTACTAACAAATGCAGCAAAAAAAATAATGAAGGAAGCGCACAAACGGAACGCTGCGACCTCGCACAACAGCTTTCCCAGTTTGGGATTACAAGCTTGCCAAATCAGATTGCAAGTTCCACACATGCAAGGTTGCGAACAGGGCCACATCGGCAGGCAGACGTCAGCTCCTGACTCCATGCAATTTGTGTTGCAGCTTCATTTCCTGGAAGACGTGCCGTTCGTCCAGCAGATCCTTGAACTGGGTGTGCAGTGCGGGGTTGAGTTTCCGTTACCCCCTGCCAATGAGAGTCTGCTCTCCCTTCGTGGACTCGAACAATGCAGGTATTGCATTCACCTCCTTTCACATTGCCACTTTCGGCGGTGCAGAGCCATGCACAACGAACAATTGTTTTGGTAGCATTCTGCTTATTATATCAAAGCCACCAGCTTGTATCCAAGGTGAATTTCCAATATTAGTCTAGTATGCATTTGCCACAGGCTTTGATGCACTACTTGGTGATGCAGCGGCAGCTAACATTTTGCGCTCATGGGATGCCAAACAATCTCGTCTTCATTCGGCATCAAAAACTGACGTAAGGCGACGACAGGATACTGCATTGAAGTTTTGGTGTATTCAAAAATAGCTCAGAGTTGTTACAAGAAAATACAAGATATTTCGTGTTCCATATTTCAAATTTATAAAAATGTATTATCAACATATGAAGTACACAAGAGCATACTCTCCACTGCAACAATCCGCAGCCACATCCATACGAGTGGTGCGAGCCCTTGTGTTGCGCCTCCTCAAGTGCGGCACGAATCCTTCCCCGTCTGCACACTGAAGACAGTCAGGGAGGGCCCTCCATGGTCTGCTCATTTTCGATTTACCGACCCCTGGAAGGGCCTCAACAGCTGGTTTTGCTGCATTCAACTGCACAGGTTCATCGTTCTGCAAAAACTTCTGTCTACTCCTGGCTGTTACTTGATTCCTCCGCATCGCCATTGCCCAGTGTTCCTTGACGAACACATCAGGACCACAACATGCAACTGAAAGGATCATCAATCAACAGATCTTAATTCAACATTGAATAGCAAGTCAACGGCCACATATTGCGCGAGCACCTGGTCATTTTGGCCAATTTTTGATCAATTATTGTGTGCAGGCCTTTCTTGGAGGACAGTCCCCTGGGCAAGCTCACCCCTGAGTTCATTGGCCTCACAGAAGAGGAGCTCGCCGCCCTGGGCCCGGAGGAGCTGCCCACATTCGACGACCTCTACAGCAACGGCCTCAATTCCATTTTCCCCGTGGGCAACGCCACGGCGAACATCACGCGGCCCCAGCCCTCCGTGTTGATCAACCCCCAGTCCACGCAGGCCACGTTCAACGCTCTGGTGCTTTATCCCGAGTCCCTGAATTCGACATTTGCACCGTTTCCCGTGATCGCCTTTGCGCCGGGGCTGGGGGTGCCTCCGTTTGGGTACATTCGCACGCTGCGCCTCCTGGCTTCTCAGGGCTTCATCGTTGTGTCGCCCCTCTCCACGGAGTTCGTCTCCGGGTTCGGGAGCCTCGAAGATTTCAAGGCGTACGGCGCGGATGTCGCGGTTGCGCTGCAGTGGGCTGTGGCCGCGGGAGCGGATGGCGAGTCCTTTCTGCTCGGCGCCGTGGACGGCGAGCGAGTGGGCATAATGGGGCATTCCATGGGAGGCGCGATGATTCTGGAGGTGAGGTTGTGGGAGTTGGGCGTTCAGTGTTCTGCGCCCCTGGTCGCCGTGTGGGGGCCGGTGCCCGCTCCACCCAACTGCATGTGTGTGATCCAAAATTGCCGGCGAAGAGCAGCGTCGCACCTTGATTAGCGCTCTTCCAGCTGTTGTTTCAATGGTGTTTGCTTTGCTGTCAGTAAGCGACAGCGTCGCACCTGCATTGGCTCTCGGTCCTGCTGTTTTGTCAATTGCAATGTGTCCGAATTCGCATGAGTGTGGGAATCAACATACCTGATCATCTCGGAGTTCGTCGAGATGGAGAGAACGTCCATACAGCCCGTCGGGCGGCCTCGGGCACATTCACGTCCACAGATGCTTTTCAATGGGGCATGGGGACCTCCCAATGTGCTTTCTGGCTCCTACTCATTGCCGGACGGGTCCACATACTGCCAGTGTTGCGGCGTACGTCAATACAGCGACACAATGCAGCAAACAATGAAGTGCAATGCAGTGACACGTGAGCCAGACCGACTGCGGGTGCCTGCCTTCGCGCTGAGAGTTCTTTCCTGCATCAAGCTCATGCTGTACGCGTCCAACCCAGATATGTGGCGCATCCTTGAAATTGGTTCATTTAAAGCACGGCTCGTGTTGCCCTTTCATTTGAAATGAAAACACCCCACGGAATGGGCCAGCAAATTTAGTGCTGTCGAAACGACTGTTCTTCGCTTGCTTCCAGGCCGCTGTGGTGGCGCAGCAAAACTTTTCCCTCCATGTGGATGGCGTCTTTGGCGTCAGTCCCATATGCACACTGGGCGCCTGCGATCTTCCATACGAGGCAGCGATGAAGTTGGAGGAGACGCAAGTGAAATTTCTGGTGGGTGAATTTGACGGCATCTCTCCTCCCTCGCACAGCCAACTCTTCGAATCCTTGTTGCCCGAAAGCACGGGGGGCGAAGTGGTGGTACTGGAGGGCGGGACGCATTGCTTCGGCGAGGTAGAGCCCGAATTCTGGGCTGCGTTCAACGCCGAGTGTGGCAAAGGCACAATTTCCCCCTTTGAGCAAATCAGAGAATGGCAAATGCAGGCTTGGCTCTTCTTCGAGAGCTCGCTAAGGTGAATGGCCCGGAGAAGCCGCGGTTAGGAGAATAGGGGAGGGTGAAGGGGGATCCCGAGGTATTTGGAATTTGGCTCAGGCGAGGGACCGAGTCTGAGGCCGGGAAAGGAAAAGGCTTTTAGATGCGTATGCTGGAGTCGTCTGCATGAGCGCCGCACTGTGGTAGATGAGCCACCGGCCAACGGAAGGCAGGGAAAACGATTCGGAATTCGAACGACTGCAAATCGAATGGTAGCCTTAGAGCAAGAGTGGTGCCTGGGGGAAAGCAGACGGTGTGCTACCCCTTTTCAAGAAATCCGTGAAAAGCCGTGCCAGGAGCTTCACGCAGTTAGCAGCGTCTACCACATGCCGTCAGAGGCGTCTGCCCTATGAGTCGGTGATGACCTGCTGAGGACCTGATCCAGGATGTTGTATGCAAAGCTTGCAACGTGAACTGGAACTGAAGTGTCCTGTGTCGCGTTGCACTTTAACTGTATTGCTTCAAGGCACTGACAACCATGAATGAAGCCCCAGAACGTAGGCTGCAGCCAGCAATTCTGTGGGATATATGCATATGAAAGAGATGCTGCTGGAAATTGGCTCTCTCGACGCCAACAGCCTGGCCAATGGGAACAGATTCGATACGGACTGGCCATACCGTAGTACAGTTCCCCTCAATTTCTGTTGACATGCAGGATATTATGAGGATTTGTACTTCTATTCCAGTGCAACGTGCTCCAGGAAGCCATGTTCATCATGATGAGCAGGCTGATCCTCCGCCTGGCCAACAAATTATTCACTGCAGTGAGCTGCAATAATACCGGTCATTTGCCTCTGATGCCTTGAGCTCGTGCAAGACACACACCCTTGTAGAATAAGGCGGCATCTATGGGAACTGGTGCCGACATCTCCTGGGCTGTGGGGTAAGAAGTGGGCGGTGGGAAGCATTGGGGGTTCCTTTCCAATGCCCCTGCAAATGAAATGCAGGAAACCTGTAGTCGGAGCATGTATCAACAGTTATGTCTCTGCGTGATGTTAAAATGTTAAAACCCTTAGTGCTCCTGTGGTTGTGCTGTGTTGTCGCCGTTGACAGATGTACAGCTCCGCAAGGAAACACGTCCGTTCCATAAATGCTATCCATGGTGCCGCGTTTCACAGGCCCCACATTGTATTGCAGTACACCGTGAGATGACATGAGACGGCCTTGCCTTTTGCTTTGACGCACGCGGCGTCTGAACTACTGTCTTGAGTGGGATGCAAATTTTGAAGTATGGCAGAGAAAATTCGCCAACAGAACAGCAGGTTTGCCAGGAGCAGCGCAACGCTGCGGCAGGCCCACCATCCACACTGATCTCAGTGTCCAGGTATTATCTGGTAATCTCCAGAAAATGTCCAGATAATATCTGTTGTTCATTCACGAGTGGCACTCAAGATAGCACTGTGTTTCCGTGACGCAAATACGCAGCTTGGGCATGTGGTCGACTCACGCTCGTGCCCGTGGGTGTGGACACTCCTACCAGTGGACGCTGCAGATCCCAGCCACAACAACCAGCCGCGATGGACAGTGGCGGCTGCCCACAATGCATTCAGGCGGGGGTGGAGCGTTCACGTACTGGCCGTCCGGAGTCTAGAAGGCTTGTAGGTTGACGCTTCAGTGCCGAAATCCGGAATGCCGGAATCCGGACAGGTGCACATGAACTTATTGGGTGCACTTATCACGCTGTTAGGGGGGGCTAAGCCCAGGACAGGTGGCGGGATGACAAGCTGTCCAGGGTCGCACAGAGCGGGCATCAGGTCCTGTCTTGGCGCCACGCCAGGGGCCCAGTTTCTGGCACCGGGCCGGCGTCTCCCGGCCACGGCACCCCGCGGCCAATCAGTGCGCTTGCCTGGAGCCGCGGGCGGCCCCCCCCCGCCAAAAATCCAGATACCGTCCCTCCCAGCGGGCGTCCTTAGCAGCGCTTGCCGGGTCCAAGACACAGAAAGTTCCGTTCTGTTGACGCGTCCGGCGCGAGGATATATTACGCCGCGCCGAGCCACGGTCGGCAGGGCACTCGGCCACACCCTCGCTTCGAATCGCCCGGGCTCGCCTCGCAGAATATCTTCGTCGCGGCTGATCTGCTCCGCCCGCACGGTGCTTCGGCGCCCGCGAGAACATCCAAGCCCGGAGGACGGGGAGGCATGACGGCGGGGCGCCGGGCGGGCGCCGACGATCGCAAGGAGGGGGGGAGGGCGGCCAGCGGCACGGAGGCGCGATCGGGTCGCCCCACGGATGCCGTTGGCGCCGGCAAGGCGTGGCCCAATCATGTCCTGCCCCTGCTGGCCGTCGATTCGGCGGGATGCGCGTCCACGCTGGACCCCTCCGAGTCGCCTCGAACGCCGCCGGGGCAGATCATGTCCACCCCGCCGTCGGAATGCCCGCCCGCGCCCCGCCGGAAGAGGCGCGCCATGGATCCAATGGCGTGCGGCATCCTCGAGCTGTGGCGATCCGGGGACGGGGCGTTCGGGGCGATCTGCTCATTCCCCGACGCAGAGGACCGGGGGCAGGGGACGCCGATGCAAGGCGAGCGGCCCGGCGGGGGCTTGGCGGCCCTGGTGGGGGGCCCAGGTGCGGATCCGGCGGTCAAGAGGAAGTGCGGAGAGAGAGTCGGCGAGGAGGATGCGGAGGATGGCGTGAGGGCGGGGTCGACGTCGCCAAGGGCATGGCTCGCCGAGCACCGGCGGCGATCGGGGGCGGGGGGCCCTGGCCAGCGGCACGCCATCCAGAAGATGCGGTGAAGGTGAAGGCCGGGGGTGCGCCAGGACGTGGACCTGATCGGATGTTGGCGCCCCGGATTGGCGGATTGGGGGTTTGATTGTGAGGCCTGGTGGTGGGGAGAGGCGCGTGGCCCGGTCTGTGGCCGTCGGAACAAAGGCGTCGTGGGCGTCGTGTGGGCGCCCTGGGCGGCCCAAGGAGGTGTCGTCTGGAGCAGGTTGAAAATGAAGGGGGCGATTTGGGTTGGGGGGGGACATAAAGTGGGGTGGTGCGATGCGCGAATTGTCTTTCTCGGGACCGGCACGATTGGGGGAACCTTGGTGGGAATGGGGAACACACGTTTATAAGCAGGGTGCGTCACTCGTCCTTGGTTGCGAATTGACGGCGGTGTTGATCTGGACATCGTCCTCGCGAGGTGCACTATTGTAACAAACCGTTATTGTCTGGACATTGCGATTTCGTGAATTCGGGTGTGTCGCTGGCCCTAGTGTGGGCGCCACGCTATGTAACCTCTCACAATCAGGGCGAGATCAAGCGCCCTCGAAATTCAACATCACATTGCTTTAGGAGGCAATGGCGGCACATCAGTAAGAGTACCAGGAATGAGCAGAACAGCGCGTGTTCGCTGAGGGCTGGTACTGAAGAATAATAAACTCTTCATGAAAGCCGCGTTAAAATTGGGTGAAAAACCACATGGGATCATGCGTCATTTCGAAAACCCCATATCCACAGAACGCCGTCTCTGGGAGGGGTCTGGTACAAGAGTTTGTGTTTTTTACTTCCTAGTCCAGCGTTTTGCATTCTGTCGAAGGATGGCCGTGCGCAAAATCCCTGGTAAATCTGTGTCTATGACTGGGGCGCCAGACAAACCACCAGCACCAGGGCTTGGTTCTCGCCGATTTCCGGAACTCGGCGTTCGCATCGCGGATACGAACCGTGTCAGGGCGCCGAAATCCGCGAAGCCAAAATATCGTACAAACAGAAGTCTCCGCAGGTACAGGTGCCAGTCGCTCATGCCTTCATCTCTAGCCCATAACCGGAAGCTGGAAGCCTGTCGGGCATTTTCAAAATAATGTGGTACACCCTTGCAGCCGCAACCTACAAGGGTGCGCAGGTGGTGTCGGCATCGCATTGCCGCCAAACCCTCGTGCCCAGCATGGCCGACTCGGCCGAAATCTGGATCGCTGGTCACTGCCCACCGGATTTAGTTTCTGTGAGAGATGTGTGGGTCCGGGCTATCATACATTGGTTGCCTTCACTGGCTGAGGACAAGCCGGACAAGCACCCGGGAGATACCATGCATGGGGCATGACTTGGAAAGTCCAAAACTTTGTATAAACATATATAGGGATCCCAACTCAATGCAAAACTGCCCAGTCAGCTGGCAGGCCGCAGCTGCCCTTAACCGACCCCAGCCTGACTTCGCCGCATCGTTACGACACGCCACCGCAGCCCGCACCCGCGCCCATACGACCGGCCGTCAGGATTCGGCCGGAGCGCCTCGCGGCTGGGACGGGACTCCAAAATGACCGGCGGGGCCGCGAAGCCCTCCGCCGATCCACCGCCTTCCCCAACGCCCTCCCCGGCCTCCGGCCGCGGCGCCGACGGGGGGCACCGCCGCTGAACCGCGGGTCGGCCGTGACTCCCGCCCGGATGCCCATCTTCCCAGCCCGCCTCCTCGCCGCGGCGCTCCTCTGCGCCCTGACCGGCGCCGACATACCTCTCCGAGCGGCCGCCACGGACGAAGCGGTTTTCCAGGCCGCGCTCCTGGCCAAGGAGCGCGCCACCTCCCGCCGCGCCCTGCTCTACATCTTCGAGGCCCTGTCCGGCAACGGCTGGACCCAATCGGGGGTGCCTGCCCTGAACGTCTCTGCCCTCGAGCCCGGCAGGCTCGCCGATCTGAGGATCTACCTTGGTCTGAATGCAACTCCTGATGCCACGTCATCTGCCACCCTGCTGCCCACGGTTCCCTTTGGCACGGCGGGCGTGGGGTACTGCCTGTGGCTGGGCGTCAAGTGCTGTCTGGGCTTGTGGGCGGAGATGGAGGCGCCCTACCGGTGCGGAGACGTGGAGTCGGCGCTGGAGGTCGCGGAGCTGCACATGGCAGGGTGGAACCTCAGCGGCGCCGTGCCCGTCAACATGGGCCGCCTCAACGGCCTGCAGAAGGTCGTCGTGGCGGACAATCCAGGTGGGCGGGCCCCAGGGAACCCGGGAGTTCCGCTCACCGACCCGTAGCCGGCAAATCGAATGGTCCCGCCTACGGTTTGGCTGCGCTTTCGAGGTTTTCGGTTGGCGTCTGCCGAGATGTCACACAGCGTTGGCATCTTCTGGCGGCATGGGGTGCGGAACAAATCCACAAATATCATTCCCGTGGTCTTTTGGCCGCTTATGCCCACAGATTTGAGTTGTTGTAGTTGTCTTCGGCTGTGCTTGTTGGCAAGACACGCGGATGCTCGAAAGCCAATGCAATCTTGCTGCGCCGGTCTGATGAGTCTGCAAAGCGCATGCAACTCCAAGCAGCATTCCGTATGTGCGTGTGACGTCATTCTGTGGTTGGCAGCGCTGTCCTCCTGAAACCAGAGTAGGCTGGGAGGTTGGATCGGCGGCGCTAGTGCTTTCCAATGCGCTGCTGATACGTCCACCTGCAGCACATGCAGGCATCCCACAACTATCATGTGAAACTAGGCCCATCTCATGTGCAATGTTGTGCCTTATCGGGAGAGGCTGATGAAGGACTCGGTGCTCCACTATTAAAACTTTCCCCAAATTAAAATTTCCAAAAGAAGTTCGATTGAATTTGGCACGCAAATGCTGTTGAAACGGAAGAATTTGTTTCACATCAAATGCGGTCTTCAGCAGTTGTGCAAGACTTGAGACAGCACACCACGCAAGGAAACCGTGTGAAATGGACACTTAGTGTCCATTTGGGATTAATGGGATAGTCTATTCCATTAATGCTGCCATGCGCCTATGGATGGACTCCATGTGGGCATTCGTGAGTCATCGGCTTTACTCCAACTCCGACAGGACTCCGAGGCGAGCTCCACTGCTCTCTGGGCACCCTGCACAACCTCTACTATTTCGACATCAGGAACACCTCCCTCGCCCCGGTCAGCATCCCCCTCAGACAACCCCAGGAGGCCATCAACTGCAACGGCCAGTTTCAGGACGACGAGTGCCACGCCCCCTGGCTGACGGGCTTCAACCCCAACAGGACGGCCATCGTCGCTCGGTACCCCAACGGCCAGAGCCTGCTGTGCTGCAACGCCCAGTACAGGCACAACATCCGGCAGTACAACACATTTGTCAAGATCACCTACTTTCAAGACGCGGGGTTCTTCAACTTCACGAACTGCTACTGCTGGCACGATGACCCTCAGCTCGCCCACAGATGGGACGAGGGCAGTGAGCTCTCAGGGGATGCGCCCACTTGCGAGGAAGCCGCAGAGGCGGTGAAAACCCTACTGGTTTCGAATGCAACCGCTATGGTCACTGTGAGGAGATCTACGAGCTGGGTTGCTATCGTGGTCCCCGTGGTGGCCTCGATTGCCATCGCCGCCTTGGCAGCGGTGGTGTTGGCCAGGAAGCCCCTGTCTGGGAAGGGCGACCTGGTGAAGGCGAAGCGCAAGGTGGCCCCCGGATTGATGGAGGGGGGCACGCTGCAGGATCCTCAGAGCGTCACACTGGTGATGACGGACGTGCAGGGGAGCACGGAATTGTGGGAGTGGAGAGACGATGTGACGGCCCAGTCGGTGGAGCTGCACGATGCGCTGATGCGGGCGATGATGCCTGTGTTTGGGGGGCACGAGGTGAGTGTGCGCCCATGGCCGTGGGTGCGTTTCTGGCAGCTACAGCGACGGTGGGAGTGGCTCAGGGCGGAATCGTTTATTCGCGCAGCTAATGTGGTGTGAAAATGCACTGACGGAACAACGCGATGCGCCGGTAAGCAGCGCTTCACTGCAATGAACGAAGGAATGCGCAGGGGCGTGAAGGGAATTGACATGCCACCACAGGTTTCGTAGCGCGAGCCTGCCAAAGCGGATATATTATTTTCTTTCCTATTCGACGTCTGCGTTTGAAAAATAATAAAAACCTCTGAAAAGTACATCACTGGCATATGAATATTGAAGCCAATAAACAAGCGATTTTGTTCAAATGCAGGAGAAAAGAATGTTAGGATTTATTGGTCCAGTTATTTAGCCATCCCTTCATTGCATTCGAAACAGTTTAGCATTTGAGATGTCGAGAGGCGCAACGCTCCACGCTCGCCGAATTGTATGGCTTCTGGATTTATGATTTATACTGGATGGCTGCGCTCTCATCCTGCTATGCATTCGCACTGCAATTCTTACTGCTGCCATGAGGCCAACAAACCACTGAGCCATGTTTGGTGAGGTACACGTTCTTGCATTACTGAGTGGCATGGTAGAAGCAAAGTTGCATGCACCCCAGTAAACTGAAGTTCAACATCAATTTATGTTATTCACGCTCGAAATTTATCTTCGCATGTTTAATTTCGCACGGATTTGCGTCTTTACCAATTTGAAGAGTTAGATGCTCAGTGAACTTTGGGGGGAAATGTCATAATTTGGACAAGGCTCCCGGCACTGTTTTGATTCACTTTTCTACTTCCACTTAACACGCGATTGAAACAAATCTCAGCGCAACTTGCACACATGAACCCCCGATTTTCTAAAGGATCATGAAAGCCCTCCACTCATACAGCACCAGTAGAAAACAGCCTGTTTGTGATGCCAACTGCGACGCCATTTGACACAAATTGATGCCATCGCAGCCACTTTTATGCAACCGCAATCACTGTGACGGCATCATTTTGTATCAAAATGGCGTCGCAGCTGGCATCGCAAACAGGCTGTTTTCTACCAGTGCAACTTGCGACTGCGGCGCCACGAGCTGACGCCAGTTTGCCGCCATCTGCTCAGCTTGGCCCCCCCGCGAGGCTAACGGCGTCCTTGCAGCCGCGGCATGCACGCAGGTGACCACCGAGGGCGACTCATTCACCATCGCCTTCCACTGCCCGCTGGACGCGCTGGCCTACTGCATGTGCTGCCAGATGGAGCTGCTGCTCCTGCCCTGGTCCCCGGAGCTGTGCCGCCAGCCCCAGGCGATGAGGGTGCCGTGGTCCAGGGTGGCGCACAGCGGCGTGGGCGCCGGCGCGGTGTTCAACGGCCTGCGCATCAGGATGGCCGTGGCCAGCGGCAGGCCGGACGACATCCGCATCCACCACGTCACCAAGCAGCACGAGTACTTCGGGCCGCTCGTCATGACGGCAGACTCCCTGTCGGCGGTGGCGTCAGGGGGGATGATCCTTGCGGACACCAACACGTTCTGCGCCGTCAACGGCCGGTGAGTGTTGGGTGGAATGGCAGTTGTTGATAACCGCCCATTGAAATGTACTGCGCTCGTGCCTGGCCCTGGCCGGACGGTTTGGTAAGGCGCCGGGACGTCCCACCGGAGGTACCGGGACCGATTCCCGGCCCCTCCATCAACATTGCCGTCCACACCAAAACAGTCAGCCCTCTGGATTGTGTCATAGAAATGGAATGCAATGAGGGCCTGTGATTGTGTTGAAATGCACAACCCTGAAAAATTGATGGTATGCACCCAATCATGCAAACGACATTTGTACCCACTTCACAGCAGCATCACTGGTAATTCGCGCAGGGTCATGTCTCCGGGACGCGGCACTGCCGCCCATAGCCAGCAAATTTGCAATTTGCATGTGTTCCAGGTAGGAAATGTAGTAAGACTGTTTGCGCCCTGCGTTGCTCAAGCGCAGCTTGAATGGTGAAATTTCTGGAAGCTTTCTTCACGCTGCATGACGCAATTGTCACAGCGAATGACAAATCTCGCAAGAAATGCGATGCGTGCCGCTGCAGAACAGGCTGGGCGAGCTGGCAGAGCTGATTCAAACGAATGAAGAGAACATAAAGGCCATCCGAAGGAAGATGAGACTGAAGACAGCCCTTGCAAGCTCTTCAGCTCCGGGCCGAAGCAGTTTGGGAAACCCCAGGATGACCGAAATGCAGCATCACCTGTTAGCCTTTTTCACACAAAGCTTCAGAAGGCCAGAGGGCACGAAAGCCGACATGGACCCCCACGCCGTCGCCTCAAGGGAGATGTCTCAAATGCTGTTGAGCGCGACAGACCAAGAAAAAAAAATGGGAAGCGCAGCGAGCTTCAGCTTGGCAAGAGGTGAAGGCACTGAATGCGTTCCGGCCAACTCCACTCCCTTGCGGCTCACGTTCTACCAAAGGTTACTTGATCGCCTGAGGGGGAGAGGCTGGAGGCGATTCTCACACTCTCGCTCGGGAGCCCACCGGTCTCTGATGGAGAAATTTTTGGTGGAGAAGGCAGCGTGGGACGCGAAGCCCATGCTGGTGCACCTGGGATGGCACGCGTTCGTGAATCACCTCGGGGATCTAGACGAGGGGCTGTGGATCGAAGAAGTCGTTGCGGTGCTGCCGTTCTCTCTGGCGAGCAGGCTGGGGCTGTTTGCGCCTCTTCATACTGTGGAGCAGGTTAGTTAAGAGGACGGTGCGTGTCCACGTCGACTTCACAATTGCATCATTGTCGGTTCCTGCAATGTCGAATGCAAGCAATTGCTTTCCCAAATTTGGGACCGTGCATTAGGCAACTGCACGATTAACTCATTCCTATGGGCAAGTGTGGACTGCTCGGCAGCTGCCGCTGCCCAACAGACCGCCCCGATGGATTGTGGTGCACGGATCTACGAGCATGGTCTAGATGCCGGTCAGGCCTCTTCAGAACGCGGGCACATGGGCTCCATAAGCCGTGAAATGGCAACCATTTTGATTCACCAGACATACGACCAGCACCCAGTGCTCGGAATGCAGCCTGTGTCGCTCCATTATTAGCAATCGATTGAGAACCCGGCGAAGCATGTTGCCACTATTTGCAGAATTCTACATACATCCCTTGTGCTTCCTACAAAATTCTTGCTCCATTCATGCTCTATTGTCGACTCTTGCTCTTTTCTTATGCAATGCATCCAAAACAACATGCAAAAGTTGGGTCCACGATCGCAGAGAGCCTGCGAGAGGCCTAACAAGGCGCTGATCGCGTGCCTCGAAAGGTAGGGCCATCCTTCTACGATGCCCCCGGAGCGGTTCAGTTCCTTGCCAGCCTGAAGCAGAGCATCCACCGACAAGCTCCAGCTTTCGATTCCTTGAGATCCGAGATCACCATGGCGTTCTGCTCACCCGCCGGCTTAAAAGGTCTCCTGCCCAATCCAACCCTCGGCGAGGAGGCGCTGACGCTCTTTCGGGAGTGCGTGAGCGAAAGCATCATGAGTTGCAAGGGGTACGAGTGTCAGGTGAGGACGGTAGAGAAGGCCATTTGCTCCTGGAATGGGGGCGCACGCACGCAAATTCGACCCAGTGTAATTCTTTATTGACTGCAGGCTGATAGTTCAACGTTAGTGTGGCAATCTACAGTGCAACTGAGACTCCACACGGCTTGGGGAGTAGGCAGCTGGTCAAGATCATTATTTGCCCATGCAAATTTTTGCAGAAGATCTCCTGAAGTGTACCCTCATATCAGAGAGTTGCACTTGCAAAACATGCGGATCACGATGAATCACAAGCGGCATTGGCGCCCTGGAGAGCACCCACATTCAGTTGGGATGCTTGTTTTCCGCCCAGTAAAACTCAATGCATCAAAACTTATTTTTCCTTGATGCAACATAGAAATGACATCTTTTGGAGACCTAAGGTTCTTTCAATTTATTGGAACCTATTGAACTCCAAAATATTGAATCTGGTACCCAACTGCCGCCGTACCAAAAAAAAATGAAACTGGCATCAAATAATATAGAATCTGGTACCAAACTACCGACGTACCAAATAAAATTGAAACCAGCACCAACTCATATTGAATCTGGTACCAAATTCGCGCCTGTACCAGAAATGCTGAACGATGTAACATAAAAATTTGTTGAACCAATACCAATTAATCATCGAATCGCCGCCGCCATAAGGGCTCATAAACCCTAAGCCCTAAACCAAGCGCAAGCCCAATGCTGGTCGCAGGGTTGATCGCAGACTGGAATTCGATGACTAATTGGTATTGGATCAACAATTTTGGTACACCGCTCAGCATTTTTGGTCCTGGCGCGAATTTGGTACCAGACTCAATATTCGTTGGTAATAATTTCAATTTTATTTGGTATGTCAGCAGTTTACTACCAGATTCAATATTATTTGGTGCTAGTTTCAGTTTTTTTTGACACGGCGGTAGTTTGGTACCAGATTCGATACTGTTTGGTACGGAGTTACATGTACGCGCAATTTCTATTTTCGTAAATTTGCATCCCACAGACAAAGCGGAGCCCTTGCACCTTCCAGGCGTCGACAGGCATATATGCACACATCCCAAATGTTTTGATGTCCTCCATCTGCACATTTTCTCGCCATCCGTCCACAGCCAGCGCCAACGACGTTACAATGAACAGAAGAAAGCTGCCAAAACAAGTTATGATGTACCAATGCATGTGTCAAGGGACCTTCGCTCCACCAGGTAAAAAAAGCGATGTATCGATACATGTATCGCGCCATGTATACACATCTTGGCATCATACAACATCTGCTTCCGCTGGCCCTATGGTGTACCCCTGCCAGCGCCACGCAGAATGCGTGTCCCCTTCTCTCTTGATTTGGTGTAGAAATACAATCCGGGCCGTTAGCCCACGCCACAAACGGTGGCCTGCTGAGTCGATTACAAGGTGCGTTTTCCTTGCAAAATGTCGTTTGCGTTAGCATCACGAATGGGCGTATGAAATCAATTGACACTCTGGAAACAATCAACCTCATTCACCTGAAACCCCCTAAAATGTCCGCAAAAAATGCTTGGCACTTCGCAGCACTTTGCCACACCGACATTCCCGTAAGGGCTCTTTGATACCTTCATCTCATTGCATGCTCCCGCAATCGCTCCATAAGTTTGACTGAGGGAAGACGCCGTGTCGGAATTGTTACGCTTAGCGTCAATTTGACGCTAGGGGTGTGGGGTGGGGGCGTCCAGACCTGTGACACTAAGAGATTATATAATTGCCAGAAAATCGAGATAAGCTTGGAAGATGCCCAATAAGCTGCTGAAAAGTGGCAAGAAGCTTATGAATTCTCTCAAAAATTTCCTTTGCCGTCAAGACAACAAAAAGCCCCGTAAAACATCGATTGGCAGGCTTCGAAACTGCCCCCCATCATCTGCCGTGGCTTTTTCATCTCAATTTTCAGCCCACTGAAATTGTTACAGTTTTGGATGTTTGTATTTCATCAAAGTGTATTAAATTTGCATCACATCATTACGTAATGTTGCTGAGTCGTCCTAGCTTGGACATAAGGACTGACGGTGAAAAGCGGGGAGCTTAACGTCGCATTCACGCTAAGCGCAACAAAATCGACATAGCGTCCTCCCTAGCCGCCACAAAATCTTCTAAAATCTTCACAAACGACGATATATGTACGCTGAGACATCTTGTTGACGCTGTCCGCTGTGTGCTCTGAAGGAAAAGGACGGCACTTTCATGATAGCCTTCAGCTGCCCCATGGACGCGTTGGACTGGTCCTGCTCTCTTCACATCGCGCTCTTGGGACTTCCTTGGCCAACAGAGCTTCGTTACTTTGACCGCTGCCAGAAGGTGCTTTCTGATGATGGCAAGGTGCTGTTCAGGGGCCTGAGTGCCAGAATCGGCATTTTCCGTGGAGAAGCTAGGACATTGCCCCACGCAACCACAGGTTCGGACTAAATGATGTGTGTTGCGAGTTTGCTGAGTTTGCGAGTTGCGAGAGTTGCGGCTTGTCTCTGCTGACACCCACTATCGTCAGATATCTGCCTGATACTTGCTTTCGATGGCTCACGCATGTTGCAAATTGTTTTTTAACGCATGCAACAATTTTTACAATCACTCTTGGTGACCACCTTTTGGAAATACGCAGTCCCTTTTATGGATTTATATCCCAAGTGGATGCGCTGCCTCAGTCCCAAGGCATATCATATATATTGCCCATCAACTTGGGCCATTGAGTCAATGCGTTCCGCAGGGCGCGCGGATTACTTCGGAAGCTGCGTGAACCGCGCGGCCAGGCTCCAGGGGGCGGCGTGCGGCGGCCAGACTTTGGTGGATCGTGCGACGGCTGAAAAAGTCGCTCAGATGTGGGAAGAGCGCAAGAAAGCCACCACGGCGGAAGCACAGCAAGCCGCTGCCAGAGACACCCTCGAAGACATGATGCAGGAAGATTGCGAGGTAGCTTCTGCTGGTAAGATACCACTCAATCATTGCGCGCTTGTACGGTGCAAACACCCGATGCAAAGTGTGCATAGTGGGCATTGCATGCACATGGCCGGCATAAGGTGGTGCATTCAACACTTCCGCATCAGAACATTCCAACGCTGCTCTTTTTGCTCCTCATTTTTCTTTCAAGAGCGTTGCTTGTTGCTTATGTGTGGCCCAGCAGAATTGCATTAGTTTTCTCGGCAGAAAACGGCCAAGCGGATGGGCTACTGTGTGGAAGGTTTGAGCACTTCACACTGCATTCAAGCGCTGGAAAGTTGCCTGCGCTGTATCCAACCGATCGCGAGTCTATGGAGACTCGAGGGATGTCATAACGCACTACTGCCACGTGCAGAATCAGCCCCATGCTTAACAACAAGCCAAGGAATGGACGCACCGGAGGACTCCCGTGGGACATTCCGCGGCAAGGCACCTCAAGAAGGCGCCTGTATTTCCACAAGGTCCTCAAGCCCACCCTCGCCGACCTCTCTACAAGAGCATGTAGGCGCCGTGGCTGTGACTTCACTGCAGCCCATGGCATCCAACGGGAGACCCCATTCTCAGGAAGGAGGCGGTTGGACGGTTCCGCAGTCGAGCGATCCAGCTCCCCAGGGCGGCGCCGCCGAACTTGCTGGGCGCGGTGCCCAAGCGCCGGTCCCGGGGGCCCCGATCATGTTCAGCAAGTGCAGATCCGCGTTGTCGAGTTACGATGGGGCGTTGGTGGCGTGGAGGGGCGAAGGGACAGGCGACGACTCGGACGTCTTCCAGGAAGCCGCTGGTCGTCTGAAGAGGTCGAACTCTTGTGAAGCGCAGGGCACTGCTAGAGCCTCCTGGTGCGCAGCCTGAGGTGCTGAGTGGGCCCTGAGGGCCCACGCGCAGAAGCGGGGGAGGTCTGTTAACTTTGCGGGACGCGAGGCCTCGGATGCCGACGGTTGACCAGGGGCTATGGGGAGGGAAATCCAGTCGTGTGCATATTGAGAGGCTCATGGAAGGCTCATGAAAGGCGCATGGAGCGGCATGTAGCACTTTCAATGCACGACACGGCATATGGAGTGGGGGCGGCTGATTTGCAAATGAATCTCAGCATCCACTGGAAGCCATGCGCAAGTGGAGAAATCATGCTCGTGACATGGTTTTAGAAGTCGCCAATGCCGCACAAAATCTGCAGCAAGGTAGGCAAATTACACGATTGGCGACAGGCGGCCTATTTGCGGATGACATTGCAGCTTCAAGGAGCACCGCCGTGCAGCAAGAAGATGGGTGCCAGTCTCGCCAAGGATTGTTTTTCGCATACGTGTTTTCACAAGATGTCCATGTACATCAATGCAACAAGGACACCTTTGCCCTCGCCAATTGCCAGACTTGCACGAACACCCCTGCTTGGGACCACAGCCCGACATCGACAGCTCGCTGCAAGGGCTGCTGCTTTGTCTTGTGGCAAAGTAATCAAAACGAGGATTAGCTCAACCATTTGCCACGCAGGGTGCGCAGGAGCGTCATCAGGGGCCTCGTGCCTGACGCCGGCGATCGGCCAAGTGCGTCGTACCTCCCGTCCTACATGCAGCTCCAGACGAACAAGCGCATCCCTTGGGAGCAGCTCGCGGCCCACCAAGAGAGCGTCTCCAAAATCGTGAAGCAGATCGCGCTGGAGGGCAGCGCCACGGGCATGAAGCGCAAGAGAAAATGTTTCGTGGAGAATTGGCTAATGAAGTGCGTTGCTGTACCGGATGGAGCACTGAATTCGATCCTATAAAAGCGGCGTTGCTGCGTGGCTATGTTTCCAATCGCTGCCGTTCGGAACATCTCTGATTGCTTTCTTCCTCCCTGGTGGGTTTGAGCCCTTTGTCGATGGTTCCAGTGGCAGACCAAACCCCACAAGAGTTACGGATGGCGAGTCGCGGAAAGTGTCCTCGCCAGTTGGCGAGCTGGAACCGAAGCAAAAAGCGGTTTTGCATTGCGGCGTCGAAAAAGGCTTGAATGGCTTCGACGGATGTCGTCACAGGCATGGTAGTGGAAGAAAACACTAGGAAAAAAAGCCCAAATAACACGTGCTCAAACGTGTACAAAGTTTACGGGTTTGTGTTATTTTGTGTTATTAGCTTGCACAACTTTGATGAAATGTGTTTTATGTGTGTTCGCAGAAGTGTTATTTGGCGCCTTTTTTCCTAGCGAAACATGCATCTCGTCTTCTGGAGCCGAGTGACAAAAGGGACACAATCGCCTTGAACTTTGGAATGGAATGCCGTGCCTGGTGTCGTTGCTGCTCGACCTCCAGAAAGTGGACCCCACCATTAAATCGCAGGACGAACGTCCTCAAAGAGATAGGACGTAATGATGCCGGAAATCGTTCATATCGATAGACTGGCCTGATGTGTCTGTGCCATTGTTCAATCCTGAAGACTGTTTGGAGAAAAGGCTGGCAATGTAGACGTGTCTGTAGATGCGATGGAAAGGCTATACAGCAACTGATGTAGCCTCCGATGATGTGTCCATACCACGATCCGGGATTGGCTGCAAATTGCTGGAATTCGGAGTTGAAAATGGCGCCATGTGCCCGAGAGTTGGAAGTTGCAGATTGAACTCAGCAAAGAGATATCTTGAAATATTTTCTTGCGACCTTTTAGAGATCTATGGATAGCTCTTGAAATGCTGCATCGAAGTTATTTCGATCAAATTTTCTGACAAGCACGTTTATACCTCTGTTTATGCAAATTTGAGTTCTGACATAAGTTTTGTAACAGAGTATCATATTTTGCAATCAACACATGTGTTGATAGTTTTGTCAGCAATGACAGTATCATTATGGAATAGATACAAATGTGGGCTGTTGAGCAACTGACTGGGAGCGAGGGCACTCATCCCTTGCACATAGTTCGCAGGCAATGCCAGCATGCAGGTGATGTGCTTAGTATGTAAGATATCTAGCATAGCTTGCCTGATATCCAGGCAACAGAGGCGTTTCTCCTCCTAAAGCTTCTTGGTTGCTGCTGACGGATGCACAGAATCCACCAGTAGAGGCGATGCTAATAGGGTGAAGAGCGCCATCTCAATGGATGCCTGATACAGAATTGATGGATGATGCAATGGATCTGACACTTTCAGAGACATTTGATGAACAGTCATATTAAATACGAATGGAAGAGTTTTCCAACAATCTCGATGCATTCGGCTTCAGCAGCCCCTGACACCTGTGTGCCTGTGCCGTCCTCCAACCTTCGCATGTGCAATTCCCAGAGTCAGATCCATCCAGAAGCAGTCGAGCGACAGTGAAGTGCAGTCCCTGGCGGACTCCGTTGGCAAGACGTGGCAACAGCGCGTGGACGATGTTCCCAGGGTTTGTTTAATGGTCAGCCTGGCGGATGCGGGAGACTTTACGTTCAAAGGCATTCATGACCCCATCTCCATCTACCAGGTGACCCTGCGGCTAGGGCATTAGCCGATTTAGAAGCTGCACTTTGCCTGCTATGATTTGCCGCCGTCTGGATTCCACAATCATTTCGATGGTGTGGCTCAGAGCGCAGCCTGCACTGCACCAACACCTTGGAGTCGTGAAAGGGCAGTCCTTTCCGGAAGATGTTGACACCTCACCCACAGCTAGACTTCTGTGCAATGCTCAGGACAGAACAAAAATTCTGTTCCCAGTTTCAAAGGGCTTCTGAGATTAATGAGGCTGTGGAACGCGCGCGACAAAGGATCTCACGAGTGTAGCATGCATTGCACAATAGTAAATGCAAAAAAACAGCATAAATCTGCATTTTTTTTCTTCTTAAGGTAATTTTGCATGCACGAGTTCAAGTAATGAAATGCTGCCCTTGCACTTACAAACATTGCTTAGTTCACACACTCCCTTCTCGTGTTTGTGAATTATTTTGCATTGCTAAGAATGTTACATTTGCAGAGTGAACCGTGCTTAAGAATGTCCAAACTGTGCATGTTGAAACCGATTTGGTCCCGTGTATGCAAGCATTTGGCAATGCCAGGCAATGAGACGGTGCCCATAAAGGCATAAGGGCCATAAGGGCTGGAGAAGTGCAACCGGGTTTCTTCTGTTGCGTGGGCGGTGCATCAGCGATTCCGAAGCGACGCCGCGGCACTAATGTCTACAGGCTGCCTGCATGACCTCGCGGCCTGCGTGCCCGAGGCGGCGCATTTGTTGCGGCCACGTGTGCGTTGCGAAGCGCGGGCGGTACGTGTGCACACCTCCTCATCCGAGAGGCCAAGCTATCACCTGACACCGAATGCAAATCAAGCACCCGTCCAAGCCAGACGTATCCCCATGGAGCACAAAGCTCTATTTTTTGGCTATATCTCCCTCCCCACCGTGCGCATTGCTCCTGCCTAGCGGACGGAAAGTAACGGCGGTCGATGCCTTGTGCTCGCAAAAGGTTATTCCTTCACGCCTCGCCGGCCGCATGGCACACTTCGAGCAAAGCAACACCAAATCCAAGCTCGCCAAGTCGAAGATCGTGCGCTCCGGCAGCGGCAGGGGCGTTGTGGCCCCCGCCACCATCGTCGATCCCATCCACATTGTCGACGCCGCCATGCTCAAGTCCAGCTACGTGAAGACCAACGCGACGAAGGCGAGGGTGAGGCGGAGCGAGGAGAGCAGGAGGGAAATGCCCAGGCCTGGCGGGCCTTCCAGCCGGCACGAAATGCTGGATCCCAACACGCTGACCAAAGGGAGCTTCGGAGACGAGAACGCCTGAAAAAACTTGGTTTAAAAATGTTGAAGCTGAAGTTGTTTTAACACAAAAACTAAAGAATTGGGTCGGAAGTGTCATTTTGACCCAGCGTTTTGTCGTTGAGCGATTGGGTGAGAACATTTTCCCTTTGAGAAAGTGGGTGAGACCATTCGTTATGAGAAGGAAGCAGCTGAGAAAAGCAGGCAGGAAATAAGAAGTAAGAACAATAACAGCGGGAGAGAAGCGCGGTGGCAGGTGTTGTGTGCCCAAGGAGCGGTGTTTTGGGAATAGTTTCTATTTGGTAGATTAGGTTTTCCGTTTCATGATTTTCAGAGCTCCCGGCAGTCAGATCCTTCGTCATTTGCTTGCAGTGCGGGGTGTTCGTTGGGTACGCCATGTGTCGTTGCAGCATGTTGCAGTCAAGGGTGGGAAATGTGGGTAGGGGCCTTCGTCAAGGGGAATTCGGCTGGAAGGAGACATTACTTAAGAGATGGGGCTTCAGCGCCAGGGTCGAAGGCGCTCAAAAGTCGAACATGGCCCGAGCACAGGTGACCTGGATCAAGGCCGTCTTTATGCTGCAGCCACCCTGAACATCCACGGAACATTGCAGCACACGATTGGATGTGCAGGGGCAGTAAGTTTCAAAGATAGCACAGCGATGTGTAAAATGTCGATAGTACATCTTGCGTGTTAGGGAAGGCGCCATGTCGATTTTGTTACTCTTAGCGTCAATTTGACGTTAAACTCCCCCCTCAACTAACAATGTGGTCAACAATGCGCTCTCTTATTTTTGTGCCTTGTGTTGTTCCAGGGCTCCTTCCTGTAGCTCCTGCCACATTGGTGGAAAGAAGGGGTTTAGCCTCGTTACTGTGTGAAGCCATGTGACCCCCCCTCCCCATACTGAGCACGATCTGTGGACCAACAATGCGCTCTCCTGTTTTTGTGCCTTGTGTTGTTCTGGGCTCCCTTGTATGGCACCTGAAATATTGGTGGAAAAGGCGAGGTTTCGCCTCGATACATTGTAACTCCATCTATATGCTACCCCCACCCCACCCCACCCCACCCCACCCCGCCTTTCTCCATAGCGTCAATCCTTGTGACAAAGCCAGGATGACTCCACAACATTACATAATGGTGCGGTGCAAATTTACTATGTTTTGAAGAAAGAAAAGCAACCAAAACTGCCGCAATTTTAGGCTGCAACCTGAGATGGCAGGTGACGGGGGACAGTTTTGAAGCCCGCCAATCGAGGCTTTACGGGACCTTTTAGGTCTGAACGGCAAAGGGAAGTTTCGAGACAGGCCATAAGTTTCTTGCCACTTTTCAGCAGTGTTTTGGGTATGTTCGAGCTTATGTCGATTTTGTTGCAATAATCTCTTAGCATCACAGGTCTGGATCCCCCCAGTGTCAAATTGACGCTAAGCATAACAATTTCGACATAGTGTCTTCCCTTGCTGTGTGACGTACTGCAGTTTCGTGATTTACAGATTGACTGAATGCAGCCACCTGCAGAGAAAGCGATTTGCAAGCAGAACACAAACATCTCTTTCTTAAGATGCCGCGGTAGGGGTGGGCCTGAAGAATACAGGCTGAATGTCCCATATCCAGGAGATTGGATAGGATGTGGGCCCCGCATCTTGGATATGCAATATTCAGGATGTGCCATGTCGTGGATATGGACCCTCCATATCCTGAGTATGGCCGAGATATGGGCGAGGGCATGGGCGTATCTAAGGATGTGCAAACATTCTTTCCGAGGGCGACTCGAGCTTTCGATATGGTGGGATAATTTACAGAATTTCAGTGTCAAGTGGGGATGTAGGACTACAAATCACACGGCGAAAAGCACACACACGTGCGGTGCCACTCAACCACATTTCAAGTCAAGAGCAGAGAGCAACGAGCAGAATAGTTCTAGATAAGAGCGATGAGCGTGCCCCTCGCGAACGAGTACGTAGGCAAACAAACACGGGAGCAACAAGACGCCCACAGGCCATTTTATCGAAACGAGTCGTTTTGCTCGGAAGAATTCGGAAGCACTGTCTGCGACAATTCTAAGCACACACCGCACCAGCCAGTCCACACCTGTCAGGCGCGCCCAACACCAATTCAACTTCTGGGTCAGTTCGCGGCCCATCCCCCGCAATATTTGATTTGTCCTCGCCTATTCTACAGATACCCAGGCCTATGCCCGGATCCCGGTGACTTGTGAGCCAATCTCCACAACGTGATGGGAACACTGTTCACATTCACGCTATATCCTGCAGCGGCCGCAGGGCCACAACGGCTGACTGCCCCCAAGGTCGCCCACATGGAATGCTCATCGTCTAGAAGGCAGTCCTGTGCAGCTGCTGGTGGCCAAGCAGAAAATAAAAATATTAGATCCTGCGGGGCAGATGGCATGCATTGCAGAATGACCGGCCTATGACACACGCAGGCCGCACTATGACACAATCAACGGCAACAAGCAGCCGTGCAACAGTCCAGCACATACGAAACTGCTCCTGTCTGTACAGTCATACGTACGCTAGCCTGCGGCCCCGGATGGGCAACCCCATGCTTCAATGCAGACACCAAAACAATGCCGTGAACACATCCAGGGCGACTAAGAGCACTCCCATCCGATACGAAGAGCAGACTGTCCTGACAAAGTTCAGCATCCCAGCAGGCACGTGCCAAGTTCGACGGCCAGGCTACCTCGAGCCCAGCCCAATGGAAGCTCAAACCGAGTCGGCGAACTTGCAGATGTGCCAATTCCAGTGACAAGACAATCTCACACCGACCTTCTCCTGTCCTGCCACACAGCACACTGTGCTATTTCGTCACAGCACTTCAACTAGACGACGTTTCGTCGACTAGATTCCAAAACCTCCCTCCGCATATGCGACCAGAAGGAGTCACGCCTGCATGACTCTGAGAAATGAAGAACGAACCCCAAATGACCACATGACATTTTGGTGTGCCAGGCCGGCTTGCAAAAGCCTCAAGCACGCACAAGACTTGTTGGGCACTTCCAAATACCCATGTGCGCTGACCCAGGGAGAGCCATGCCTGCCTGCCTCCCAAGGCATCCAATCGCAGAGCAGTCCAAGTGAGCTGCAATTGGATAGATGCCAAATACACCTGCTCTGCTTTGCTGAGGATGTCTTTCAACTCCAGTTTCCACAGCAAAAGCTGGGTGTTGGCTACCCGACGATGGCAGGTTTGAGCTGGGCTTGCAATCATCGTGCTGAGAGCTCTTGCTCACAGGACACAGCGCCCCAAATAACCACAGCCTTGGAGGGCCATCTCTCAATAGCCACTACAAAGGCGCAACAATGTGGAAGTGCAATTTGCCAGCTTGGTGAATGCTGGATGTAGTCAGCACAAAAAACACCAAGGCAGAGCCTCCTTGCCCCATGATGCGATTGGAGGTGATGAAGCAGCCTCAGCGCTGCCAGCACGGATGGCCACTGTGCCCTGAGCCACTGCCCGCAGGGAGGCGCTTCAGGGAGGTGCTTCATGGAGGTGCTTCAAGGAGGTGCTTCCGGCCAAAATCGACACGCAGCTGGTGCCGCCTGCCCAACAGTGGTCAAGCAACATACAGCATGCCAAGACTTCAAGGACAAGCATGGCCCTCAAGCCCTCAGTGATCCACACAACGTGGATGATATTGCCACTGCTTGCTGAGTTGAAGCACCGTGCAACCAGCATATTTGCCTGACGGGGGCAATGATCATCCACGTTGTTGTTGAATGTTGGGCTTCTCACTCTTCTGTCTTGGAGGCGACGACATACAGAGTGACCAAATGCTGGTGCCCGTCCACACTCCTCCTGAGCACCCTCAGCTTCATGTTCTTTCCGATGTACCTCCCCAACATCTCGATCAGCCGGCCTGTGGTGACCTCCCCGTCGCCTCCCTCGAACCCCACTATCACATCACCGGGTTTCACGCCCCCACGCTCCGCAGGCGATCCCTTTGTCACTTCAGGCACCAGGATGCCATGTGTGACATCGGGAAAGGTTGGTGACAGCTTCTTGAGCTGGCTTGCGACGCGTGGATTGATCTGCAGCATTTTTATGCCAAGGTAAGGTCGCAGCACACGACCCTGCAGGGCAAGCTGGGTCAACACCTCTTTGGCAGTGTCCACGGGGATGGCAAAGCTCACACCGTCGGCACTCAGCACCTTCATGTTGTTCACGCCGATGACCTCACCTGCCAGGTTGACCAGGGGTCCCCCAGAGTTGCCCTGCACATGTAGCTGCTGTCAGGTCCACCAGAGCTGACATGAACCACACTCAGTGCAGCTGCATTCACAAGCAACATGGATTTCCCGATGCAACAGCGATGGCTCCACTGGGATGGTATACTTTGCCTAGGCAACGATGTTTTGCAGCCATGGAGACATACTGCGCTGTGATGGTTCAGTGATTAGATGTCATGTTTTAATTTGCTTTATCCTTCCTGTGCAAGTGGGGGTTGGGGCCACATGCCAGGATGATGCCTGGACATCTTCTGCGCAAGTGGGTTGCATTGGCATGCAAGACTTTGGCTATTCACCAATTCGCAAGCACATCTGATTGTCAAGAGCTCCGCTGCCCGCAGAATCACTGGCACAGACAATGTCAACCTGCAAAACTGGGGGAGCCCACAGCACATAGTGTCTGCTGTGCTGCAGCAAACAGACACAGTATACTCCAATGCAAGATATGCTGTGTGCAAAGGTAGCAGAAAAGCACACATCCAAACTTGGGCAATGTGCCAGGAGGATTGTTCAAACAAAGTTCAAATCATGTCACAGAGCAGTTTGCAATTCTATGCAACCCCAGGCTCGCGTCATAGAGCATTCTCTGGATTTTCAGACAAAAGTGCAATGCCAAATCAATATTCCAGATTCTGCTGCCATACATGCACACATAGATGCTGGGCTTGCAAGAAAGCACATGAACACTCGCATCCATTTAACTGCAACGAATGGCCTGAATAGCTGAAAACCATCAATCAGCATCACAACCCACAACATACCAGGTCTGCCTTAATATCTGTATGCCGAATTTGTGAGACACACAACCAATGTGCCACACTTGCAGGAAAACCAGTGCTAATGTTTGTATCACCCTGACCTGGTTGATTGCAGCATCGGTTTGAATGTAGTCTATTCCTGCTGACTGCGCCAGCCCCAGCTCCCGGGCTTTGCGATCAACGCAGCTGATAATGCCAGCGGTGACACTGTTTTTCAGATGGTATGGGCTGCCCAGTGCGACCACCCACTCTCCCACTCTCAACTGGCTCGACTGGCCCAGCTTCACAATGGGGAGTGGCTCATCGCAGTCTATCTTCACCAAAGCCAGGTCTGATGTCCTGAAGCAATTCAGTTGGGGTGCAATCAGATGCAAACACCACGTCGTGAAGTGACACTCTTGCCTTCTGCTGCTCCACTTACTTGATGTGATGGGACAACTTGGAGCAAAATAAGCTCCCATTATGGATCCAATTCATGTGATGCATCAACTTGAGAATGCCTGGAAGGGTGTGCTGCCTAAGGTAAGCACGCCATGAGCATGTGCATCAATGGATGACACGTCAATGGGCCAAACAACCTTGTTCATGATAACTGACAAGGCAAGCATACGACATTCTTGCATCACAGTGCAGGACAACATGCATCCCATGCGTGTGGAAGGCCCAATCTGCCATGCCCGGCCCAGTGCAAAATCTGGGACCACGCACTGCCAAACTGATCGAAAGAAGACAACGTGTGTTTCCAGCTGTTCACCATCGCCCCAAAGATGCAAAGGCCCTGTTCTGTCTGAGCATCCAAATTTCGGCACAGTTTACTCGCCGAAATCGTCATCTTTAACTATGACCACTTATCTCTTTGGCAATTGGCATACCCCAACCCCAAGCTCTAACTACACAAGAGCACACAGGATGCCTGTGAGCTATATTGCCCTTGTATTTCGCAATCAAAGAGGCTTCGAACAAACTCGTTGACTGCACCCAAGGCGCCCATCATCCCTTCACAGGTGCAGGGGCAGTAAGCTGTCAGGCTTTGGATACAAGCAGGGTTACCTACTTGTCAAAGTTGACAACCTCTCCTTCAAAAACTCTGCCATCCTGAAGCGACACAAGCAGGCTGGTGCCGCCTTTGCCATTGGAGGGAGGTGGGCGGGAAGTGATGGCACCAGCGACGACATGAAAATTGGTCAGGATCATCCCGTCATCTGCAAATATGAATCCCGAACCGCTCGACCTGCACATTGCCAGTAAGAGACACGCCTTAACAAATAAGGCACACATGAATTACAACTTTAGATGGGCGAAATTGCATCCAGTTTGGGTGAAACTATCTTGCCGCTGGGTTGCATGCGATCTATGAGCACAGGATGAAGAAATGCTGCCATTTCTTTTCGGATCCCTGGATAAACTGAGGAGCAGCAAGCACAAACAACAACAACGACAACTAAAAGGCAGCAAAAGGCAGTCTGATATCTGTGTGAGGAGTGCCTGCCAACTAGACACCGGGCAACATGTGCTGGAATGGCACACAACAGTGCAGGTAATGATGAGTAGCCTAGAGCACAAGCACCTGGCTACTTAAACATCAGAAGAACACAGACACACCTAAGGCACTAATGGTGCACTTAAGGGGGTTCCATGCCGCCAGCTAATGCTTTCGGAGCACAACCAACAATAGATGGTCAAGAGCATGGAAGAAATTCTATGCAGCTCACATGCATCCCACAGTTTTGCATCTGCCACTCCACAACACTGATCTTGCACCTTGCTGGAGACCACTTGCACCAGGAGAGTGGGAAACATTCACGCAGGCATTTGAGCACATCTGACCTGTCTTGCAGCCTGAGGCCAAACCAGTCCGGGATTTCTCCTCCGTCTTGATGGACAGTGATGTTCACCACGGCTGGTGCAGCCCTGGACGCAGCATCAGCAATGAAGTGTGGACTCAACCCTCCACTGGGGGCCGAATTGCTGGGAGTGGGTACCTCAGACCTGGCTTGCGAGGCTTGGGAATACACGCCTGCAACACAATGCAGAAATCCTGGTGGGAACAGAAACAAGAGCATGCTGTGCAGTGCACACCCAGAATCACACACATTGCTATGGGCAAGCCAACAGATGACATTTTCAGATGCATGGGGTGACGTTTCAGCTGCTTTGTCCACATGACCGAATTCGTTGGCATACATTTCTCCAATCCTGACAAACCACAGCTTGTGTATCTTGTAGGCGATAGCAGGCATATTCCCTCAAGCACGTATTGTCCTGGATTGGCTTGTATCCACAAGACACCAATCCTGGCAATGCACACTCATTGACACGCAAAAGCACCTGGCTGTCATGCAGTTGTGGCAAAGCTTGAGATGCAGGCTGAAAGTGACAATTGTGGCCATTTGATCCTTTCTAATGGGCATTGTGTTCAGCACCACACAATATACTACAGTAATAATTTTCAACACTAGGCAGACCACAGTAAACACGCGCAACAATCCTGCACCAGTCATCGCCTTCAGGATGCAAAGGCGTTGTTTGTCATGCCTTATCGCAAACGCCATCAAAGGAATCCAGCTGGGAAGCTGAACACAACTGCCCCAATACAACCAGCATCCAAAAAGGATCTTTTAATGGCTGAAGCTCTGCACCATGCACTGTGGCAACAGGGTCCCAGCAAAATCGCCGATTCCCTCACAAACAGACACCTGGTCTCTTGTCAACCATATCGAGGCCCTTGCTCTGCAGAAATGCGTGCAACTGTGCTCACCTGCAGCTAGGCTGACAGAAATTGAGTGCTAGATTGGCCGATACACAACTGTCCTGCTTCACGCTGATGGGTCAAGCATGTGATATGCGATGTAACATTGTGTTGCTCGAAGCGGAATGCAAGGCATCCCAGTTCAGTGCAAGTCAACTCACCAGCAACTGCTGTGCCAGCTGCGCCAAATCCGAGGGCAGGGTACCAGGACCACCGGGTCTCCTCCAGCCCACCCTTTAGTGGCCCCGGTTTCTGGGGACGGTGGTCCATCCTGCAAGCGCACGTGTGACAGGCAGACAGGCATTAAGAAAAGTTGGAAGGGGCCCGATGCCAAGTATCCTCAATTTGCATCCATTGAACAGCCAACATTGCATGCACCTTGCATCCCCACAGTCAGCGCGCTCCCCATTTCAACAGCACAAAAATTGAAAAAAGTAAAAGCAAACAGCATGGATCCCTGTCACACATGGTACCCACTGCATTCTGACTACAGCAACTTTGATTCCATACATTTCGTTTCAATTTTCTTTCATTATATGCCTGCCTTCCATTCAAGAAAACATAAAGATAAAAATATGTCAACTGATCTGTTGACATGATTCATATTACCGACACAATGGGGCATGATCTGGAAGACTCTCATACACTGTTTGTGCCAGACAGACTGGACCTTGAGATCGACTGTTTTACCCATAAGCCACCATGACACACAAACCAGAGCTGCACGCAAATTTCGCAGCACATAGTGCAAGTGATCGTTGCAAACAGCTCACACAGAGTCCATCCCATTCTTAGCATTGGAGTCTTTGCTTGCACACTGTCGCTGACTTCAGTTGCGTCTTCATGACCACATCCTCTTTGGCGCTGGAAAAGCACTGGCATACACCCATTGGGCGATGACAGTTTCTGTCCGACTCCACAAGTGCTTATTTCCACAGTTTGCATTATTTATTCTTCCCGCTGCACAGGCCAAGAGGCTGAGAGCTGTCAGCTCTGGCCCACAGTGCAGAAGATGATGTGGTGTTCACTGGAGGCAAACAGGATGGCATCTGGCAGTGAAACATGGTGCTCACAATGAAGGGTGTGAGGAGGGGTTCTTACCAGTACATAGTGCCTGCAGCGGCTGAGCACCCGCTGATGATAGACGCCAAGAAAACGACTGGCCATTGTGTCTGGGGTGGGCCTGGTGCCTGTGATTACAAATGCCTGCATTTCATCCCCAGCACCAAGGCGCAACTCCCTCACAAGCAAACACCCTGCAAATTTGGATTGCTACAAAGCCTTTCTGAGCTCCTGAACAACTCTGTTTGCCGTGCGGGTGGGCAACAGACCCAGTACCCTTATTTGGACGGGAATGGCACTTAAATTCCTAAATTTGCTATCTAATGCAGAACTGAACAAGAAAATAGCAGTGCCAGCCTTGAGACCCAATTAGCACTGCTCCCCCTCAGCTTGTTTGCCATCAGGACACAACGCGGAACCTAGCTGCCGCCTGGCGATGCAGCACAGGGTTGCTGTTGTGGAGCCGCAGCTGGGCGAACTACTTCACACTGCACAATTTTTTTCCTTGACTGGGAGATATGTCCAGCCCGGAGTGGGTATGGGGCTGGACAATGGAACAACGTGGAGCTTGCCAGGCCAAGAATGGCGAACACCGACACACTGCACAAACAACAGCGAACTGCATTTGGAAACTGTGTAAATGGCATTGATATGTACAAGCCCATGATTCGCGACAGGCACTCGCAGCGACCCCCAGATCCAGAAGCGCGTCCAATCAGCGAAGGCGCATTGACAAAACAAAGCCCTGCCATTCCCAAAATCGACCTCACTTCCCATTCTCCTCACGTCCTCAAAATCGACATCATGTCCCAGAAACTACGCCCCTCGCGCCTAGCCAGCACTTGTCCCCCATCGGCTTTTCGATCCCAAGGCCGCAATTCCCCCAGGATCGGATCCCAAGCCCAAGACTGGCAAAAGATCCTCGTCGACTGCCACCAACAAAAACCCACCTTGCCCATCCACCAGTGATAATGTATCTGGTACGCCTTGCCGTGCAGGTCCTCCATCCCTCCCCCGCCCGGTCGGCGCGCAGCCCCCGCCATCGCCTCGCCGCCCTTGACGTCCGCGGCCCCGCTGGCGCGGCCGACCTGGGCGGCCCGTCGGAGAAGCATCCCGGACAGCCGGCGGTACATGGCGAGCAGCGATCGGGGCGGCGAGCGCCCGGGGAGGAGCAGCCGAGCCGGCGCGACGGCTGAGCGCTGCGCCGCGCACCGCCCGGCGCAGCCTCGCCCGCCTCGCTGGGGCGATGGGCAGGTCCCGCTTAAAAAAACTGCCAGCTGGCTCCCTTTTCCATGGCCCCATTCTTGAAATATTCTCTGAAGATATTCGATTGGAAAAGTAAACAATGTCTAGAAAGTTCAAAAATTCTTCCTACTGTCCCAGGTTTCAGTACAAATTCTCTGGTCCAGTCTTGCCGTTTTGGTCGGTCTTGAAAACAGGGAAGACGACCAGCGCTCCTGCTTACACGACGACTCCCCTCTTATTGCAGAGGAGTCCCTGCAGAGACACATGCCCCTGTGTTCGTCCTCGCACATCGCCAGTCGTCTCAGGCTTCCCCCCTCCCCCCCCCTGCCCCGGTCACCCACCCACTCACCGAAGCCCGGATGTCCTTACCGACGGTGAGCAGGCTCGGACCTGCAGCCCAACCCCGCCGCCCTGCCCCTCTGAGAGCTGTTCCGTACACCGACCGCACAGGCGTGGCCCCACCTGCATGCCCTGCCATGGCTGCAGGCGCGCAGAGGTGCGAAGAAGCCATCCAGCAGCGCCGGATGGCTTCTCTGCCAGAGAGCGCGGAGGATCGGCCTCGGAGGACGTTGAGTGCGTGCCGACGTCTGTTATTCGGTGTAGTTTGTGGTGACGCCCCGGGTTGTGGACTCCGCAACCCACCGGCGGGCGCACGGGCAGGTCCTGCGGCGCCGCTGCGCAGCAGTACGGCCTGGTTTCTGAAGCGGGGAGGTGTGGTGAACGCCCAGTCTTGGGAGGTGTTTGGGGGTTGGCGGCAAAAATGCGTGACATGTGTGTGAATTGTGTGATTTCTTTGAATCCCAGACACGAATACGAAAATTTGTACTGCATCACATTTGAGAGTCCGAGAGCCGACCCTGTTCCAGCAGAAGACCTGCGGACGTTATGCCACCTCGGAAGGAAATGCTGATGTAAAATCCCAAAGATCGGTGGCATGAAAATGATTGCAATCTTAAGGACACGATGTCAAAGAAGAGAAGCCTGGGCACTTTGGAGTGGAAATGTTGTTGCTGCAGATCAGTCAACACAGAATAGCTGACACTGGCAAGTTTCAGGCCAGCATCCAATTCCCGGTCATCTCCAAACTATGATCGCAGTACATATGGCAACCCCATGGTTTACAACATGCTTATGAATGTTTTCATGCCCTGCAACCTGGCATGTGCATTTAATCTGTTTCTGCATTTCTTGATCTGCTCTGCAATCAAATTCAATTCTCGATCCTCATGTCACCCCTGCACTAGCCACTACTTGACACCTAGATTAGCTTGGTCAAGCTGCATTAAATCCCCAGCCTCATCCCTGTTCCTTTGCTTGTGCCTAACGACTCAAACTGCCAGAACACACGCACAAAACCTCAACCTCTGGACGTCCCACTCAGCTTCTTCAGTAGCAAGCTGGTGACACTTTCAAATGGGGACTGCCCATCTGTGGCAAACTTGGCCCTGTCCACCCAGAATCCCCCTGCAGACATTGGCTTCCCCCTTGGCCTGTAAAACCCCTCTGAACGGCAAATCTCCTCCACGGCACCCAGTTTTCTGGCCGCCTTGTCAGGGAGGACGTACGCCCATCCCCGAGCGAACAGAAGCACGTCTGCAGTGACTTTGTGCTCCCTGCCACGGCGCATGTAAATCTTGTACTTGTAGGGGGGGTACGTGGGAATGAGGCCGCGAGTGGCAGGCCTGTCCTCTGCCACATCGACGTCGCTACTGGCAAGGGCGGCCACGAGCTGGACCAGGGGGCCCGATGTGATACCTATTGCGTCCAGAAACAGGCCCCCTTCCCCAGCTTCCACCATGAGCGCATACTCGCGGAGTACCTCCGTTGGAATGCCAGCTTCGCTGCTGCTCACTGAGCATCTTATCCCTGCATTGGAGCCAATGACGAGCCATAGGGACGTCACCACTTTGCTGGAGCACATTGGGTGCAAAACACATGTGCAACATGCACACTTTATTTGAATCAGCGCTGCTGAGGAGTCAGGATCATGAAATCGCAGCAGATACCATGGGAAGACCACTGGAGGGGCTGTTGTGTAGAACTGCACCATCCGTTGTGAACACAAACACAATGATGCAAATTGCAACATGATGACAGTCTCCTGTTATGCTTGTTGTCCATCCGCCAGAGACAGGCCCCCACAAACTGGCCCATGTCCACATGTAAACTCGATCCCACACAAATCTCATACCAGCTGCTTCGTCGCTGTTGAAATTGCTGCGTCCCTGCTTCCTGCCTGCATTTGGCTGACCATGTCCATCTTGCTGTTGCCTCTTCCGGTTCTGCTTGCTGCTGCCCTCTTTCCAAGGCGACCAAGCCACTGTGTATTTCACAACGTGAGCAGAGGCAGCATCTTCACAGGCCAGGGCGACATGGGACAACCCAATTTGCTCCACCGTCACACGGCCCGTCTTTGGCCAATCGAAACACAGGCCGGACGCGCCTGTACGCTCCAGCAAGCGAAGCTGGCGGATGAACGCCTGCATTGGGCAAAAGTGGTGTGCTCAACGAGGAGTAAATCTCACACAAGTCCACAGTGCAAGCCACCAGAGCCAATAAAGGCTGTTAAGGAACATACGCCCCAGCTGGGCGTGTCCAATCACAGAGAAAAAATCTGTGCGATGTGATTTCCATTCCCCCAAAATGCTCCAATCCTTAGTGGATACTGTGGGAAGATGTGGGTAAAATGGCAATCAGCAAGTCTGTCTCTGCGTGGATCATTTCATGACAGACAGTTCAGTGCAACGGCCTCCATACTTGGTGTGAACTGTTCACCAACCATACAGGTTGCCATTTTTCAGTGCAGTAGGACGCCACCTGCCACGCACAGGCTCCTTGTTCGCCCCACAAAAGACAACGCAATCCAAGGGCTGGAGCGACCCAGCAATGATTTCAGGCCAGCTCATCCGCACCTGCGTGGCTGCAATGCACTGCAGGTGCTGCACCAGGGCGAGCACCGTCTGCCCCTTATTCAAGTGGTACTTGAGGGCCACACCCTCCGGGACAAGCGAGACGGCGTCTCCCCAAGTATCGCCCAGCGCCGTGCAGCTCCGAATGGTGTCTGTGGGTTACGCACAAGCAGCATCATCACACGGTTCGCACGCCACCACGTTGGCGCCATAAAGCAAAGGGAAAAATGAACGCTTAGGCGAGCATGGTGCAAGAGTTGGTGTTTGTGCTTGCACCCACTTTGTCCAATATGTGCTTCAAAGTGCACCACAAAAGCGTTAACACTGCCATAAAGCGTCGAATGTGTTGAAAACGCAAAACGTGTTAAGAATGGCAGTCTGCACGTTACTACAGTGCTGCGCTGGCGGCACGTTTGCCTTATAGAGCGTTTAGACTCGATGCGCCAGAGTAATGTGCCATGACCCCTCATTGCGCTATATTTAGGATACGCCCTTCATGGCCTTGCAGGCACCTTGCTTCGCATCATGCGTTAGGATGCAAGGGTCAGAAGAAAGTTCACGCTGAGCACTGTAATGATAGAGAGGCTGTAAACCCCAAGCACAGTGGTAGGTGCTTCACCTGGCTTCCCAGTGGTCTGTTTTAAGAAAAAGCAGAGAAGCATCTTTGTAATGAAAGTTAAGCATCTCAAAAACGTGCAAGCTCACACCAGTGGGTGCAAAATGCATGCTGGGAGGATGGAAGCCGTTTCAGACACGCTACTGCAGCCCATTTGAAACGATATGATGGGACCAACGATGTGGCAGTGGCAGCCAGTTTAGTGCAGTTCATCCAATTGTTCCCATTCACAGGTGACTGTTGGCATGGCACATGCCATGGCAACGTGAATGCCAACATGGGATCCTGTAACTTCGCTGCCAACTACAACTGTATGCCAGGCACGGCGTTTGCCTCCAAGCGACACAAGGCCGTGTAGCACCACGTAAGCCAGGGCAGCCAGTAAGGCATTCTTGCTGTGAAACACATTCGCATTCCGGATAGCTTGCCCATCTCTATAGTGAGATGTATGATCAGTACATCCTCGTGCTTGCCACAAAAGAAATCCAAGCCAGATTTGCGAGTGCTTGTAGGTGTTTCGCGAAGACTCACCTGACAGCTGGCTGGACGTTATGTGAGCCGTCCAGAGACCGAATGGAGAGTCATTGGGTATTTGCAACTCCACAGGCCCCACATCAGCCAGTGTTGATGCTTCGGGCGTGGGTGAATCGCTGTCAGTGCCCCCAGTCCCATTGCCGCCAGTTAGCCACACACACCACCGTAGTTCACCGGAGGTTTGGTGCCTGTATTCTTCCATGTATGGCAAGTCCAATGCCTGTGCAACATGGCTTTCAGATCGAAGAATGAACACGAACCAACACATTAGGGAAGACACCATTCGAATTTTGTATGCTTAGCATCAAACGGATGCTAAGTGCAGACCCCCCCCTTCCCCCCCGTTCTTAATGCCAATCCTTATTTCGATGCCAGAATGACTCAGCAACATTGCCTAACAGTACGATACAGCTTCCAGAAGCTTTATAGGGGGAAAAAGTTGTCGCAATTGTAATGGGTTGAAAAATGAGATGCTCAAAGCCATGATAGGCGATGGGAGCAGCCACAAAGGCCACAAATTGATCCATTCTGAGGACTTCCTCGAAGATTGACAACTTGAGGAAGGTTCTGGAACAATTCATGTGCTGTCTGCCACTGATCAGCAGCGTTTTTGTCCATCTTCCCACCTTATTTTGATTTAGTGCAATCATGTCATCCCTTAGTGACCATGGTCTGGACCCCTTCACTGCTTAGCGTCCATTTGGAGCTAAGCGTACAAATTCAAAATAATTTCTTCTTTTACAGGGCAATTGATAGAAATCCAAGGTTGGGGGCATAGATGGTAACAATGCCCAGTTCAGTGCAGCTTACGGTTCCCTCAAGGAACTTCAAACGACTGATGACCAGTTTGCTAAGGAAAATGCCTCAGTCACCACCAATGACCAAGGGAAAGTCTTGCAAAGACAAACTAATTGCAGGGTGAATGCGCACACAAGGATTGGCAATTTTTCGACCGATGGGGGACTATTACCGTCCTACCTGCAATTGGAGCAGTAGCGATTCCCTAACTATGAGCTTGTGGCACCACCTGACCACCTCCATCAGGGCCCCCGCATCAGGGTTAGCTAGGCCGGGTACATTGCCACCCTGCAGAGCTTTGGGCGCAGATTCCACATCTTCCATTTCCACATCTGAGAGGCTGGGCAGGCTGAGGCCGGGAGAGGATGAAACAGACAGCAGACTGTCCTCACTACTTCTCTGGGCTTTCGCAGCTGCAGCAAAGTGCAAGAGGGCCACTGACTTTTCCATGCACACAAGCAAGCCCATCCGAACACCGTGGCCATTTCTGAGCAAAATCATGCATCTACCCTGTTTTGGGATTCACAGCCACTCTTGTTGAGAATGTGCATGCTTTGTGCCTTATTATGCAGTGGCATTTGGGGGTCACAACACTACAGCACACTTCAGCAGGGCCCACCAACCAGCCATTATCACCACAAGCTCCATGTGCCATAAATATTCACCATGAGAATCTTCGTCATCTTCTCTTGCTCGTTTGATGCCACGACGCAGGTCCTCCTTCCCCTTTCCACCACCCATGGAGCATTCCTTTCCAACAAGGATGCCCTGTGCTGGGAGTTCATCTGGTTGAGGAATGAAGGGGATGCACTTGAGCACCTGAACACAAACCCAGTTCACGCCCATCAGAACATGTGACAGTACGGCAAATGGCCGCGTTCATGCACAGGAGCCGCCCCCAAAGGGCACACAATTCACTCCAGTACTGCAGGGGTAAAGTGGTGAAGGAATATGCTTGAGACTCCAGTATTGAGTCGACGAAGAGCCAGGACAGCGGGGCAAGTGCTCTTTTGTCTATTTTCCTAATTCAACATATGCACATTCAAAGGCAACAAAATTGCCATGCAGCTTCCCCCAAGGCGACGTATTGAGCTGGCGATCAACTCACTCTTGTCCCATTTCCATTCATTGCACCATCTGATGGGTTGCACTGTTTCATTCGCTGCACAAAACTCCCACATTCGGCCAAGATGGAGTCAGAAAGCAAAGCCAGTATCACTACCTAAAGGTGGAAATGCGATGACATATGCAGAAGGGAAACACGTTCACAATGCAACGATGCCAATCGTGTTTAAGCCAAGACCCACAGTATGCAGCCACAGTGCTGGCAAACGTTCCACGCAGCCTTGCAGCAATGCGCACATCCATATGGACGAACGTTACTGCCAGAAGCAAGCACAATGCTCATGTGTGGCACTATGTAGAGATTGTGGGAATCGAACACTCTCATTCAAGCTTGTCACTTCACCAACTACCGCTAAAGAGTGCCACCAAATCAGTGCTGCACAGATTCTGTTGCTGAGAACGTCTGAAACTGCCTGACGGAGCAAAAGCAATATACTTGATTGCTGTGCAGTTCCTATTACTTGCAGGGTCCATGTACCTGATCTTCTGCAATTGTCTGGTACTTGAAGTACATTATCACAACTGCCAGCAAACAATCACCCTGGCCAGCACCAAGCACCCGTGGTTTCACACTCTAAAAATAGTGTTGCTTCACAGCTCTTGCCCAAGAGGAATACTCACTGTATCGCCCCCTTCGTTCCGTATTGCCAACTGACCAGCACCTACTGTATGAGCCATCCCTCATGTCAACAAGACACAGGCTTTTGCTGGCTACAGCCATCGAAAAGTGCACACCTCCACTGGCATCCCGGCAGCATCGACGCCCATTATGACAAGAAGATAACTCCTGTCTTCAACACCTTTCCCGGCGATCCTTAAGTAGAAGCGAACATCCACCATGGAGGCCCGCACAATATCTGAAGAGGTGCGCCTCCCTGATGACATTATGTGCTTTCAGGCAACTAAAATGCCACCACAGTGGGCTACTAGCAAGACATGCAGTCGCATAGTTGACAGGTACATTATCGCAAAGTTTGCTTGCCCAGCCCCTCTTTTGTGCTAATTATGAACGCCTGGAAACAACGAACACATGTCCGCTCATTATTCTTTGCATTGGAGTGGGGATTGTGTTTTGCCAATCCATCGGACAGATTTTTATCACACCTTCCGGAGTTGCAAGATCATTGACAACAGGAGCCCCAAATAATGCAATGGCCCTACCACCTCACCTGATTGTGGCACCCTTTGGGACTTGTCTGCCTGTCTCACCAATGGTGGGAAACTTCTGGGGAAGGGTGCAGCCGGAAATGCAAGCTGGATGTCATTGTTGCGGGGTGCCGGACTGCAGGCAAGCAAGTGGCAGATTCACTGTGGCACATGTCTTCTTCACACATGGCCAAACACAAGCACCGGACGTGCTTGCTGCCATCCAGTAGTGGAATGATTCATAAAACATGGTGAGCCAGCCATGCCACGGGAGCACCCATGGCTGAGCCTTTCCAGTCCTTTCACATGGCCCACAGGCTGAAAAGCATCTGCAAACAGGGCGGCACGAAGCAGGCAGCAGTGAAGTTCACCAAACATGGCAGAAAAGAAGCTCACCATTCTGGATGCCTTGCAAGGTACTTCTTCCACAAGACCGGAGAGATGACCGGGGAACAAGGATCCAGGGACAGCAGATTCGCGGCGTACAGGAGCAATGTGTTGCTCCCAGGAAAGCAATGCTCCTGCACACTGTTGACAAACGTCCAAAGCTTGCCAGCGACCTTGCCAAGAGCAGCAACTCTCTGTACCACATTTGGGTTGACGGAGGGCTCCCTGGCCCACCTGCGCCATCTCTGGTTGATGCTGCCCTCCTCCTGCATGGAAAATAACGATGGCATGGCTGGGCATTGTTTGGCATAAAGTGGCGCCTCCACAGAAAGTGGTCTGGAAGTGTATGAATATTGGCATTCACGTGGCCTCCAAACAGAAAGTACACAAATGTACTTGCAAGCACTGTAATGAGTTGTGGTCTGATTTTCTTCAACTTTCTGGCCATCTCTCCCACCTTGCAGGGACGGAGTGCTTCCACATGAAGCCAGGAACTGAAGTTGGGCATGCTGCAAGTGGATTTAAAAGCAAGTACAGGTTTCCTGCATTTCTGTATGTTCAATTCTATATCCATATGCGGACCCATGTTGGACATCCCTTGCAGGTGCAGAGGCACTGTCTTGCCACATTTTAGCAAATGCCATCAATGCTTTTACACACGCACACATTGAACTTGCCCTCTAAAAGTCACTTGCCAATTCCCAACAAAGGAACACTGCGCAAAAGCCAACTGCTGGACTTTCATGCAACGCCATGACTCTATACAAGAGCACACACTATGGTGGCTGTCTGCCCATTTAGTTGTGCTGCATCACGCTGCTTCAATCAGCGGGCTGCAAAAGTTCTCCATCGCGGAGTGAGATCGTCCACCATCAGCGTACAAATTAGCACCTTCGCTGCCAATATAACTTACTGCATGCACTGTTGCAGCCAGCTCGGTGCTCGTGTTGTCTTTCACATAGGGACCCAGGTGAAGCAGCAAACGGCCATTCTGTAGATGCAATGTCACACACAGGAGCAGGTGGCCGCCCCCATAGCATTCCAGCACCGGGGAGCCCAGTTCCTTGGGACCTACACAGGATTCCAAACATATAAGTGTGCTGTTGTTCTTCATTGAAATTGCATTGATCAATGAAATTATCCTGCCTATGCAGGAGGCCGCCAACAGCCTCGCGACAGGTCTTGCTTTCACGTGTTGTCTTTTTGACGGTGAACTGTGCTTCAGCTTGTGCCTAGCTTCAGCCACATTCACGCACCTATTATACAAGTCTGCGGTCGACCAGGGGCTGGTTCACACCGCAACAGGGGGTCAGGGCATTTGGAGGTTCCAACACAACAAGGGAGAATACTGCATTACATAAACCACAGGCCCCACCCACCCCCTCCTAACAAACAAGACCTGTGGTTTCCTGGGATTGTAACACATCCTCATACACACCAAAAGACACTGCAGCCTCCTGCCGCTGGCTTCTCTTGTGCTGCCCCTTCATCTTTTCAAAGTTCTCCCTCCAGTACAGGAGGGAGAAATGCTTGCTGAAGTCCTTTTTTCCTGCCCGGTGCTCATTCACCGCATGGCAAAGGACACCTGTAAGGCAAACGCGTTCACTTTGCCACACATGCATCGATGATGGGCGATCACAATTGGTCTGTTGCCCTTGGGCTACAGAATGCCCGATGATAGCACAGCCTCGCATCTCCAAGAAGTGAATGGTGCCAGAACAGGGTGACCGCCAAGCATACTGCATACCAAGCATGCAAATATACTGCAGTACAAGTATGCCAGCATATTGTTTGCAAACAGTGAGGCACGTATGAGGTGCTTGCATGAGCAGGGTGTGGGAATTCGGGCATGAGCCTGTATACTGCAACAAGAGCTTTCCTCTGTCCTTGGAAAACCTAACCGCTGCACATCCCTCAGATGAAGTCACAGCCTTACCAAGTATGACTTGTGCATTGACAGCCGCCGCTTGGAGCATGACGAGCTCAACGTCAGCTTCCAATGGGTTCAACGCCAGCTCGACAGGCTCCCTCACATAGTCGCTGGGTAGCGGTGGAAAGTGCTGAACGGATATGCGACCACTGCTCACAGTGCCCACCTCAAGGTATGGAGAGCTCTTGTTTGCATCCGGCTGCTTTCCTGTTGTGGAGGCCATCCACAGGACACATTGATATTCTGGCGTTAAACCACCACTGTTGTCTTTGTGCTGAAATCCGAGAATCCTCTGATAGTTAGTGTACCGTGAAACCCAAAATCAAACCAATAAAAACACTGCAATTATAGAAAGCGACTTAGGCATTGATGCATTGCCCAGTGATTCCTGCACATCCCTAATGTGGGCTGAGACGAATGTACGAGAGAGGGATGGAGAAGAGACTGCCGCTGGCAGCGAATGGTGGCCCTTCTGATGCATGTTGAGATACAAACTCTGTTGAAGATCAACTGAACATAATTGTTGCATTCATTTGGCATACTCTGGTTGCCATGTACACATTGACACAGCACATATCAAACCGTCTGTGTCAAAATTTGTCAAGAGCAGGTAGCCAGAACCGCAAGCGACACTGAGCATCAACACAAAACGCACCCTGCAACATGTCGCTGCTGATGAAGGGAACACCCTCCCAGTAGTACATTCGGTACCCTGGATTTAGCACAGCAGCAACTGCAAGCCGTGCCTGGCCTTCCCACGGCCCACCCTTTGCAACAAGGCGGCGACACGACTTCCTCACGAAGCTGATCAGCAGCCTGCCGCAAACCTCACGCAGAATTTGGTGCATGAGGTCTATGGGGCCCATGGCATCCCCGTCTGACAATTCTGCAGTTCTCCACATGCGGGCATCTATCTCATTTTGAAGAAGGGCTAGGGTTTCTGGCAGTAAAGGAGGGCCATGTGCCGATCCTGCAATTCCAGACAGGTATGCTCAAGTCAAATTGTTGCACATGACATTACAAAGCCTGACAATAACCAGATTATCATGATCAGCTTCCCACAGACAGAGGAAAGAAGAATAAATACAACCAAAAGACTAATACAGAAACTACAACAGAACATAAGCGAAACTAAAATGATGATAACTGGGCATAACTAAAATAAAACGGAAAGCAAACAGCATGACAACAAAATGTCAGAATATGTTTCAGTGCCAAGGTGCTTTGGATCTTAAGCAACCTTCCAGTCCTTCCTGGAGCGACATCCGATCAAAGCAACATGAACATGGTCATCACCATCTCCCAACCTTCATCTGTTGCCAGTTCTGACAAGCAGGGGGTGGCATGCCTGCAAGTACCACTATTCATTCTCTGTTCCAAAACATAACATAAATTTTGGAGGACAAAAAGAGCGATGTTGGCAGATTGCATGCCCACCAACAGTGCTTGCCATTTGCCTGGGAAGTGGATCACCGAGTTTGGTTGATGGAAGTTTGGATGAGAATATTGTGCACCTGTGAACAGTTTCAATTCCAGCAACCGCCACCACCATGCATTAGGAAGTTGATTTGTCTCTTCCTTGGGTCTGAAGCCAGCCTTGCTCCCTTCCCGACCTTCTTCCTGCAAGTCTGGTGGCTGTCTGGAAGTTTTGACAAGTGTCAGCTTCACCTCATATTCTCCCTTGGACATCAAAGTGGCAGTGCCTCTGCTGATCCTGATGAGCTCCAGGCCCTCTGGTAGCGTTACCTGTCCAAGAAGGCAACCATTCGATACAATATGCAGAAGATGGTTCCACTGGACACGATGCACACAAAGACAAGTAGGCAATATAGATAGGACCACTGTCCTCGTTCATAATCCCATGAGCAACTTGGAAACCTGAGATGCAAGAGGTCATTTCACATGCCAAAGCTCTGCAGAAAAAAAGAAAGCACACTATACCATGCCATTGGTCATGCTGGCACAGGACACCTTGGAGCTGGAAATCTGACCTGAGTAAGTGTTTTTCCACAGAACCTGTGAAAAGAATCAAATCCTTTTGGCAACGACAGCTTCTCATGTACTAACTATCGGTAACAAGGTCGACATCTAACGCAAGGCACTGGAAGTACATGAAACTGCAAAGACCTCAGCTCTGGACTAAGTTCCTGTGTAGCAGGATGGACATTGACCATGGTTGCTATGTGCACCCACCCCATCTAACTTAGAGTGGATCTGGTAGTTGATGTGCCTGAGTGCTGCATGCTGCATGTTAGGTGGTAGCAATTTGGGGGGCCGTAGCTCCTCTATGGCCAAGGGCAGCAGAGAATATGAACCTGCAGCATAACAAAGTAGCAGCCCACATTAGTCAACAATTGGCGAATCTGCTGATATGTTCATCTTCACTTTTCGTACAGTGAATTCCCCGCTAAGCAAGCAAGTGATCCCTTTGACTTTGTTGCTGGCTTCACAGGCCCTTTGCTCAACCAATCAGCTGCTGCTCTGCCCATACTATCAAACTTGTTAACAAGCTGAAAAGGCAATTGCAGATGAAATTTGTACTCAAGGTTCCCAGTGGCATAGAGGCCCTGCGGCTCTCTCAGATCCCAACAAGGCGCAGGTGCAATCCAGCAACCTGTTGTGAGTGTTTCCCAGGCGGTGTGCACATCGTAGGCAGGGATGGCAATCTCTTGAAGCTCTTCATGCAAGTAAGCAAGTGAGTCCGCTGCAGCTCGGAAAGAATCTGAGTGCTGCCCTGCAACGCCCCAGGCTCGGGCACAAGTGTTCACTGCTTTGGCTTTATTTGCCCATTGGGTTGCCATCCTGAGACGAAGCAACTGCTGTCGCGTCTGATGCAGATATTGGAGGAGTTCGATGGGCCTGCAGAGTTCACAAAACAATGCTTGAGAGAGCGCAACCTGGCAAAGCAGAAAACCTGCACAAACCTGCCCATATGCTTGAAGGCAGTTATAGGGATCTGAAGATCGTGACTTCTGTTGTGCCCAGACTGTCTGGTACAAGTGCAGAGAAATACTCTCCCAATCAACCAAGTGGATAAACTCTATTCATGTGAATTTGAATGGCATAGTTCCACAGCTTCTCAGCCAATGCCCAAGCTTGTGGCACTTGGTTCTGCATTCTCTTCTGTGTCTGTCTATGAACAAGCCAATTCTGAAGCCCATGACCCCGGCTGCGTCCAATCTGTCTTCCAATGTGGGCCCATGAATACTGGATTACCAGACCACCCCGCCTCCCAGCCAACATTCCTTTAACGGTTTTGTACTGGCAACCTGCAAGCGTTTCTATTGAAACTCAAATCATCACACAACATCAGCCTTCTTCTGGCTGTCTACAAGGACCTCGCGATGCGTGGCAACATAATAACTGTGAGCACTGTTTGGTTGCAGATTGGTGAATCTGATTTTCACATGTTTCGCTGAGCCTTTTTGGAATTTTTCTGTCTGCATATTCTCATGCGTTTTGGGCCCTTTGGCTGTTGCGCAACAGGGCCCATCATATTCTCTGTTCTGGAGGCACTGTCCATTGCATGATCTGTTGCTCTCTTTGGTGAGAATTTTCCCTTCCGTGCACCCTTGTACTTACCCAGCACCTAGAGATCTGCCTGTTTTTCCCACAGGCTCCATGTTTCCCTGGAACCCACATTTGTGTGCTCTGGTTCCACAGGAAAGTAGGAAGCTGCAGAAAGAAGGACAACACCTGCCACACTGCAAGACTAGACAGCACTGATGACTGCGCACGCCCTGACACTTCCCTCTACACAGATGCTTTCCCGCTCGGAGTGCCCAATCGCGATCTCCACCATCTCCCACCCTTCCAAAACGCCCTCCTAAACGATACATGGCCCACGGCAATGAAGGCACAAATATTGCATTCCCAGTATTCGTCCAGCAGCAAGTTCCATTCTCGTCAGGACAGTAGACTCTGACACAGTAAATACCCGCCTTCCCCGTTAGCTTGACGATGACGTTGCAGCGGGGCGCCCTACCAAGGTGGAGGTGCCAGTTGGCCTCCACATGCAGGATCGCCGTTTGTGATCGATCAATCAAATCAAGGCATCCAACCTACTCTTCGCGCGCAAGATGCCAGAGATTGACTGGTCCCCTCAGGGGGTGATGGTCCCCAGACGGTATGCCCCCCGAGGGATGGGCACGCACAGCGTGCCCCCCTTTGCCGCGCAAGGCCCCGTTTGCACTCGGAGGCTCCCCCATATTCTTCTGCAGCAGTACGAGGAGCCTCACAACGCCTTCGCTCGGGCGGTGAGAAGGGGGCGATTTCCTTTGTGCGACACCTCGTTTTTCAGTTTGAAAAGTCGAACTTCACCTGTCGGCCTCCGGCATGGACGGCAGGCGCTGCAGCACGTCCTGCAGGCCGGAGTACGCGCCATGAACGAGCCTCTCCGCCAGCTCGTTGAGTTTGATGGTCGCCTGGTAGGTGGCGCCGTCTGGCGGGGCGGGGTCCGCCATTTCGGCGGAGAGGGGGCAGGGGCCGACCGAATTCAGCGAGGATAGCCGCTGCACGCTGTTGGCCGCGTTGGGCTAATGTACTTGGGGCCGGGGAAAGTGGCGACGCCTGACCCGCGACGGCTCTGCTTAGAAGCTGTCGTTGGCAGCACTGGCAGATGTCACTTTGGAGCGACTGTTGGCACGTCGTCCGCTGGGGGTTTCCGGGTGAAGGGATATGCTGGAAAAACAGGGCATCTCGAATGCTTGCAAGCGAACTGGTTGACTATTCGGTCAATCAAAGTCATGCCGGACCGTGTGCGGCAAGGCTGCAGCGACATTCTTGTTGACATCCGCATGTTTGGCAGCACGGCAGAACGGTACTTTTCAGGCAACTGTAGTCACAGTGTGGTACCACCAGGCCTGTTGCAGAAGCCTAGCGGCCCACCAACATTTGACAGCTGAATCGTGCATCGTGCAAGTCTGACATGGTACAAACGCGCTCTCTAGCTCTTGCATTGACCACTGCTGAATGACCATTAATGTGATCGCCTGAATTGAAAGGGAGCGGCTGCACCATCCACTTCACTATCAATGCAAGCAATTTCATCTGCTCAGCCCCACTTCTGCTTTGAACTGGACATCGTCAGTGCGGACGAACGTGTTCCAGCCGCCGCCTCCACTCCGTTGCCTCACCTCTCATGCCCGCTCAGATGCCCCAACAGGTTCGCACGGGACCTCAGCCAATCCATGCAAGGCTCTGGACCTGCTCGATTCGCTCAGTTGACAGTTCGATTTGTTCACCGACCCTTCGTCCATCATCGCATCTGAGCACCCCGATGCACGATTTGGCACGTCCCTTGATATCTCGTTCCTCAAATTCTCCAACTCCTCCCCACATCCTCGCGCTGCACAAGATTCGGGCGATGTTGCGCCTCTCTCGGCCAGAATCGATATTGTGTTGGGAGCACAACAGCTAGCAATCCTTCACCGCGGTCGAGCGATTTGGTTGAGCCTCGTCAGATTTCCTGGGAGCCAGCCACTTCTTCCGCGTGCTCTGCCATGCTGACTGTCATCGCTTTCACCTGCACGTTCCCCCAGCAGAACGCTTTGCGCTCGCCAGATCGCAGCGCGTTTGCAAACACATCGACTTGCCCGCATTCAATTGAATGTCGGCAGCTCGACAGCAATCGAGGCCGCAACGAGTTTTGACCCCAGTATTCCAATAGTGACGTGTAGTCAATATGGAAACAATGGGAAATGGTCCCAGATTCAGATAATGGGAGCAGAGCAGCACGACATAAATAGGTTCACATGCAAATGCGAGGCACAGGGCGGATTGCCACGCAGAAGAGACACAGGGATATTCTCCCAGTGAAGCGCAATGGCACACCAATGGTGCAGCTGCCTTTGGGGACTTGCACTCGTACGCATTAACAACCAATCAACCAATCTTACAGAGAACTGTTTTGTGGGGCTGGTTTTCGGAATGCACACGGCTATCCTCCACTCATCAATGACGTTTTGCAGCCCCCTCAACAGCCTCCAGCGATTGGTGCATCTAGATCTTGCGCTTGCCCAACGCTCGATGCATCGATACTGTGGGTCCAGGCACTCAGAATCAGAGCCTGTCTTGTGTGATTAGCAAAGCGCTAAAGAGTCGCTTCCCGACCGCGACACCCCGAGCTCTTTGGCTGTGTGCAAGAAGGTCCCGCCCATGTGTCACGATACATTAATGTAATGGAATATTCCAGCCCACAGCTCGCAGACAACTCCAGCGCGGAAGCCCACTGGTGGGCTCTCGCACTGATGTGGCATGCTGCGTGGGCCATTGCCACAGCGGCCCTTTGATACCGCCCGGCCCCCAGTAGCGCCACCCTTTGTGCTCATGTGCTGTAGTACGTTACCCAGCTGTGGAACAGGAACTCAAGTCAGCACGTTGTACATTCAAGTGCACTCGTCGGCAGTATAGGGCTGGCCTGCAATATAAGCGGGTCGTCAATAAGGTTGGAGGACAGATGCAGCCCAATAATAGAATGGCATCGTGGAGGGGGATGTGGAGGCGATCAACTCGCCGGTGGGTGCCACACAGCCATCGCATCGTGCCCGCACAACATGAAATTGTGGACTTGCGCGTTGCTCAGTAAAACCTTGACGAAATATTTTGATACTTTGCAACTGTACCTATCCTTGAAATTGGAAACTCCCCGCCAGTCGATCCACCTCCTTGTGCCTTTGGGCAAGCGATTCTGCAAGTCTGCGCACATTCGAAGGTGTTTCATGCGCCAATGGCCAAGCTGTGCCATTATCATGTTGCACTGCTGCCCTTTTACCTTGCTGCGGTGGTGTGTTTCTGTTCATCCCAACCAGCACAGTCGTCACCCACGGTGTGCAAACATCCAATCCATCGCAACCGTGCACAAACGGACTTTTCAAGCACAAAGATGCGTTAACTTGAACAGTGTCCAGCTTGGCTTCCTTTGCGCGGCACCGTTGGGAGCACCCTGTGATGAATCGAATAGTGTTCCATTCCATTGAAATACCGCCTGTCCGCACGGTAATTTTGGGGTTAGTACATAAGCGCAATACTTCAGAGGAGCGGGAATCAGCCAGTACCAGCCCACCACGGCAGCGGGAATCGCGGATTCCGCCCCCGCTCCACGCACCAGGAGGGCGGAATCGCGGATTCCGCCCCCCTGTGCCCTGGCGCGGGGGCGGGACATGTGGCTCTGGGCGTCCGGGCTGGCGAGGGTCAACCAGAACCACATGTCCCACCCCCCCCCTTCGAGTCCCACCAACCAGAGCCACATGTCCCACCCACCCCATCGAGTCCCCCCCCCCCCAGCGATTCCCGCCCTGGATGTCCCGTTTCTGGCGCCTGCCACTGGCCAGCGCCGAGCTGGCAGCCGCAGTACTGCGACACCCGCCACGTCGAGGCGAGGGTGGCGGGACCGGAAAAAACGCGCGAAAGCTCCAGCAGAACTGCGCGCGAAAGGCGCCAAACCCCACTCGCAGAGCGCCCGCGACTTGGTCAACCTAGCATGCACGGATTGGACGAAGAAACGGCAAGATCGGCTGGCGTAAGCCTTCCCCACAAGGCAATTCTGGACGTCGACGATCAAGACAATGCAAGCAACGCTTGGGGTGCCGTTCCCTCGGGGATCGTACCCCTGCTACCCGCCGGTCCAAGCGCAGTTTCCGCTGGCCCTGGCACAATTTCCGCTGGCCCAAGCGCAGTTTCCGCCGCCCAGCCGGAATTCCCGTTGGCCAAGCGCAATTTCCGCAGGCACGACAGGAAGCACGCGAAAAGAAGTCAGCAACTGACACGCGACGTTTTCAGCTCGCTCGCTCGTCGCACGGGCAAAACCCGGGTGCTGAGATCAGCCCATGCCGACGGGAATCGGGCAATCGTTGCTTGAGCAATTCTGCACAACCGCACCAAGCTAACGATCCAAACGAAGAGGTTGCGCTCGTCAGCACCCCACGCGCCCTGCCCTTCAAGGTCCGACTTCCATCGGGCTCCCTTCCGTTGGCCAGCAGCTGATTTTCGTGGCGATCGAGGGTCGGTGCCCCTGCCATCGGTGGCCAAGACGATGGGCAGATCTCAAGGTGTTGGGGCGCGCTCCGCACAGTGGGCACATGAGCGCGGCAAGGAGCGGCTGCCTGCAGTGGCCCTGGGCACAGCGCCGCATTGCGCGGCGCTCCCTGAGCACACTGCGCGCTGGGCACTGGCAGCGCCGCCTGTATGGCCAGCAGTTTTGGCGGACTGTGGTTTGAATGATGGGCGTATGACAGTCAGGGACCGGCCTCTCGTGTACCGTGGGGACAGCCCGGTTCCCAACTCGTAATGGTTGGGACACGCCGAGACCGCACTCGGGATGACAGGTGGACACGCAGCCCTCGGGGCACTCGGCCAAGATTCCCGACTCGGGCGCTTCGCGCCCTCGTCGGGAATCTGGCCTCGTGCCCCTCGGGCTGCGTGTCCACCTGTCATCCCTCGTGCGGTCTCAGGCGTGTCCCAACCATAACTCGTTGGGAACCTCATACATTCTTGCGCCCGGCCCCAGTAGCGCCCCCTATCGGCCCCGTCCGCCGTGGGACCTCGACCGCATTTTCGAACGCCAGACTTCCGCCGGAAGCGAGCTGGCCGGCGTGCGAGCACTTTCTGCCTGACAGCAGCCGAGGCTACAACGTCAAGCACGCCACACAGCACCAACGCACCGCCGCGGGCCTTGGGGTCCTCTCCTTTCCCCACGTCACCGACAAGCTCCTAGGTACCGTTGTACGGCCGCAGCCGTCCCTAACTACAGGCGACGGAGTCGGTTGGAGTACCTCACACGTCGTGCCCTGCATTCCGCGGATCAGCCCCGCAACCCCTTTGACATTGACTGTGTCGCCCCGCCGCCCCGCCCTCCCCCACCACCCAGCTCGAGTGGCCCCAGGATCAGGGCGCCGCCTCCAAAAGGGCCCCCCGCCCCACCGCCGGCCCACCTTTCCGCCGTCCGCCGGCCAGGCAGGGCGCGAGCGAGCGAGCGAGGCGGTACGGGCGGGCGCCATGGGGCTGTGCATGGGCAAGGAGTCCCATGGCGGTCGGCTGGACCGCCACCCGTCCTCGCTGCACAGCGCCAACGGCTCGCACCACTACGACCGGCCGTATCAGCCCACCGCCCAGCAACCGCCCCCGCTGCCGCAGCCCAAGGGCCCGGACTTCGGCCTACAGGGGGCCTTCCAGCCGATCGACGCGCTGGGCGAGGGCGGCTCCGGTGAGACTTGGCTCATGCGAGAGCGGGACACAGGGCGGCAGGTGGCCGTGAAGATGATCCGGCGGCCGATTCCCAAGGTGCTGCACGAGATGCTGCTGCACGAGATCCAGGTGCGGACGGGTCGGGGGGGAATCGTGGGGGGTCCGGGGCTGAAGGGGGGATTTCGTCCGGGGAGCGTCGGGCGGGCTCAGGCCGTTCGGGCCCGGGGACGGGGTTTCGAGGAAGGATTGGGGAATGCTGCGCGGGCGCGCGTGGCGAGAGCCGCGCGGATGGGAAGGCTGGGGGTCCGTTGCAGGCGTGGCCCGGCCCCGGGGGTGACGGGTTTTCGCATCCCTTGGGCGCCGCGGAGGGGCCGGGGGGCATGGCCGAGGGTGCGGCCCACGTCTTGCTGCGCACCGGCGCGCGGAACGCGCCGGCTGTGGATGTGGACGTCCTGAGCCGCGTTCTGACCCCCTCGGGCATCGGACGGCGCTCTGGGACCATTGTTGTTGCCGGGCTGGCCCTGCGTGGTAATTTGGAGTCATTGGTTCATGGCGCCGGGCGCGGCGCCCCGGACGGCGCGAGCGCGCGTTTTTCGGCCGCGCCTGACGTGCGCGTGGTTGCCGCGGCGCCAGATCCAAGGCGAGCTGGGCGAGGGCCACCTGAACGTGGTGAACGCGGAGGAGGTCATCTTGACGAGGACGCACCTGGCGATCGTAATGGAGTACGCCGCGGGTGGCACGCTCACCAAGTACGTGTCCGACCGCTGGGACACGGTGCACCACCGGGGCGGCCTCTTCTTGTCGGAGGATGAGGCGCGCTACTATTTCAAGGTGAGGGGAAAAGGGGGAGAAGGGGGAAGAGGAGGGG
>CAJHUC010000346.1:0-45439 GCA_905146915.1 Ostreobium quekettii | reverse complement strand
ATTAGCCATATGCCCAAGCTGAAGCACCCCCGAGCAACTCCCCCGCCAAGGCCAAAATTTGCTTCCCTGTGCTCTCGCCTCCCGCCGCCGCCAATCCCCGACTGATCGAACCAATCGGTCCAGTACCCACGAAACGAGGAACGCTAGTACGTAATTCATCCTAATTCATTCCTGGAGAAAGGCGGTCACCTGGTCATTTGGTGGTTTATCGGCGATGGGCAACTGCAACTGTCACAGCCCGTCGCACACCTTTGGGGTGGTGAATGTGGTCACGTAGCCAATTGTGCACATAGCGTGTACCAAGTTACCAGCACCACAACAAGTGAGCTCACCTCGTTCATGCACCGTGTGGCCATCATTCGAACGATAGTGTTGAAAAACGGATCGCCTGGCAGCACAGCCCCGTCCAGCGTCTCGGCAAGGCGCTTGTTTGATGTCACGTCAAGGCTGACGCCGTGGGGCTCAAGGGCCTTCAGCAGGGGCTCGTACTTGGATCTGGGGGCCGCAGGGTGACGCCTCAGGCAGGCGCTGGAGGGAAAGCGACTCAGGATCTTTTCCGCCACGGTGCTGTTCGCGAGGAGCATCATCTCCTCCACCATCTTGTTGGCCAGCCGGACCTTGACACACGGGCCACGTGAGGACGAGGTGCCGTCAGGGAGGCGTTGAATTGTCGCAAGCCGTGTAAGGATTTGCGACATGCAATTCCAATAGTCACAAGCATACAATTCATCAACTGGATGCACTTTCTCGCGCTCTGCAGCCACTGATGCAGAGTTCCACAGCAGCCTGAACAGAGTCAGTGAATGCGTTCTTGTTGTTGTTTTTGTTATCGTTCTTCAGAATACAGAGGTTCAACACCAATAACGAATAAGCAATATTCAACTGATATCTACAATGCGCTGGGCGTGTACAGATCAGGAAACGAAAAAGCAAACTGATAAGGAGGCAGAAAGCAGCAAACAGAAATTCCTCGGCCCACGGAATGCCGCCAAAGAGGAACGGTGGAGAGGTCACCACAGCGACTGCGCACGAAGGCATGAGTCATGAACATTTGGATCCCAGTGTGATCCATAAACACTTTACACACACAGTAGCACATGTGGCGCTGCTCGCGCGGGCGGAATTCCACATGCCAGTCAACCTCTGAACGAAATGTGGGCCATCTGTATGGTCGGTTGTGCTGCACAATGCACACAAATGGCACCTGCTTGTGGCTAATCTGCTGGCACGGTGCTTCGCGGTTTGGGTCACTGGGACTGTGGGGAACCACTGCATGCCACCTCACGTGGCGTGACACAAATTCATATGCATGCGTGCTTCCTTCAAGCGCGTGTTGCAGCAATGAGCACAACAACAGGTTGCTGCCCACATGTGCAGCATATGTGCAGTGTTGAACGAGCGGAAAGGTAACATGCGGAACGGAAATCACGACATTGCAATAGCCTCCGTAGCTCCACAGCCAATGTCATCCTCATGCTGATAATTGCCAAGAGACGCGCTTGAAAGCGTCATGACCACTTCTTACCTGAGACAGCCCGATGTCCGTCGGGTTCAGACTCTCAGTGTCGATTGACAGCTTCACCTCGGGACTTGCCAGCTCCAGGGCGCCCTTCTCCATCCGCCTCTTGCGCAATATTTGTCCAAATCGAGCCAGAGCCTTGAGGCTCATGGAAACGTCGTCCGTCAGGCGATCGTCATCGATCCGCGTTTGTGCCTCTTCATAAGTCAGTGCAGCCCGGCTCCTTCAGGCAGGACATCACCAGCGACAAAGTGAGATTCGCTTTCAAAGCCCAGTCCAATTCCATTGATCCCAAGGAACTTTTTGAACAAAAGGTAAAGAAGAAACCGCTACCCAAAAGATAATCAAGGCAGTGCTGCGGCGCGCAACAAGCTGGAAATCAGCACTCCAAGCCTGCTACACAAAATACAGCAAATTACACTAAGAAGCGAAAATTCGCTCAACAAAAAGCATTCAACAGAAGAGAGTAACATGTATGTAAGGCACTGGCGCAAATGTCTCTTGGAAGGCACCAACATACTCTGTTGAAGAGATTAAACATCTAACGTACGTTACTGTTCACCTCTCCCCAAGACCCACCCTGGTCTCCTTTCCCTTGCCTGATAATGCTCTTTGTAAATGTGGTCTTGTCGTGGAGCACATCCCCTTCAAGCGTCGCCTCCCAAAGCACGCTGAACGCCAGCCTGTCCACGTTGCCACGCAAGCTGCATATGTCCTCAGTAAGCGCCTTTGGCAGCATGTCAATCCTCCTTTGAACCAGGTACACGGTGGTGCCCCTTTGTGCGGCCTCTGTATCCAGCGCAGTCTCTGGAAGCAAGTAGACCAACGTCACACTGCATTGCATTCTGATAATGAGACAAGAAAAATGACGCTGGATGTGGCTGGCAACGTCTTAGTTAGGGTGTGTGATTCATTCATGTGCTGGTGGGCACCTCTGCATCAGTTTGGCAAGCAATGTGAGGTCCTTGTAGACCGCTAGCAAACTGATGGTGTATGATCATCCTAACTTTTTGGAAGACACTACGACAAGTGTGTCATTGTTCATCACCTTGAGAAGGTAAAGACTTGACCGGCAAGCCAGTGGGCCCTGGCCTTTTTTGCATTCAGTGGACAACCCTGTTCGGGCCTGTTGCGAGGCCCAATTACCAAAGGAGCACAATCTAACAAAGAAGAACCTCTTCAGCAAGTTGACACTGCCACAGTAAGCCTGTCAGCATAGTGTCGTTAATGGCAGGGATCGCAGCACCTCAAAGTTGCAGCATTGGCACAGCCGACCTCTGAATGCATTAGCCACCAAATCTCAGGGGTATTCAGTTTGCATAAAGTTGGTGCCGCCTCAGTGTTCAGCACCAATTGCATTCAAATTGCCCCATCCACAACAAGCCATTCTCCTGCAATAAAAACGCTCCAATTGACAAGTTATCCATTTCGACAGGCCTGGCTTCAGGCCATGAGGCCGTCAGTGTGCCATCTTCCTTCTCTCCTTGGGTAGGCAAGGGCAACGGAATTTCGGCCTAACCTTGTGCCCCACTTGCTGGCTTCCATGGACACAACACCCTTCAGGCTGGATGAAGCACGTCACATAACTGAAACAACCTCTTTGCACAAAGGGTATGAAATGCATTGCATGTATCATCGAGACAAACCTGGCTTCACAAAATGCGTGACATCTGCGATGTGCACCCCCAGCTCATAGTTGCCGTTTGGGAGGAGACGAACATGTAGTGCATCGTCGATGTCTTTACAGCCAGGGGGGTCCACGCTGCAGACACAAAGGTGGCGCAAGTCCCTGCGGTGGGGATCGGCAACATCCGCAGGCCCCACGTCCCATGGCAAGGGAGGCAGGCAGGCCAGGACCTCAGGCGTGAAGGGCGATGTGGCAATATCATTCTCCATCAGGAGCACATCCTGGCACATGGGCAATTCACTCACAGGCCGTGAGCTTAGAACATCACTTTGAACTTTATGCTTGTACTACTGATTCGATTGTGAAGTCAATGTTTTACTTGAAACTGATGATTCAATGAACTCGTGGAGGTCAGTTTGAGTTCGCTCTGCAGAATCGAAGTCTGGTGCAGAATCGAAGTCTGGTGCAAGTCCCAAGTTGAAGACCACTGTGACATGCCTTTTATGTTGCAAAATTCCCAAATGTAGGCGAACTTGCGCTTGCGTTGAATTGCACAACTGAAGCCACCTGTGGCACTGCAGTGGCTGCTTTGCGTCTATCACGTTGCAGGGCAACTACAACAGACAGCACATGTGCTTCGACTCCAGCAGTGTGTTTGCGCAAATGTCTGCTCTCTGTCTTCAGGGAGTCAAGCACCCAGATCACAATACACAGCAAGAAAGCAAGTACAAGTGCTAAGAGACAGAGAGATATAGACTTACAAATCGAGTCCTCCTTGTGTCACTTGAAATGCCAAACAACCGTACTAACCCATCGGCCACTTAGAGAATTGCAACCAACGATGATGCTGACGAACGTTAGCATGAAGATTGCCAGCACTCAGATTTGCAAAGTGGCACAGGCAGCTGTGTGACAGCAGGTTGCCATTACACTGGTGTGGATGGGAACCATCTGAAACTGTGTGGTTTATTGGCACATGTCCAAGCAACATGTGCACTCTGGCTTGCGCTCATTGTTCTCTCACTGTGTGGCAACAGCACACAATTGCAGATCTACATGAACGAGTACATGGCCTTACCCAACTACACTTATCATTGCATGGGCATATCGCTGCCTTTGTATTCACGAGAAGATGGCGGACAAAAGCAAAGATGTCAGGAAATGCGGAGGCAAAGCCCCTTGAGCTTCTGGCAAGAGTGAACAGGAGGCCATTGATCTCACACGAAAGCCTGGCAGGCAGATCCGCCACCAGCACAAGAATTTACCGCAGTATATTCAACCTTTCCATATCAGTCAACTTGATCATTTACGCATTTTGCTCTGCACAGTTTTTCAGAGCATTATTTTTGTTTATTTTGCGTTGTTCCACAAAACTTTTTATAAAAGAGCGTTATTTATTTTATTGTTTACTACGCAAAAAAGGCCCAGCGTTATGTTAGGGAAGGTGCTATGTCGATTTTGTTACGCTTAGCGTCAATTTGACGTTAAGCTCAGACCTTCCCCCCGGCCCTTCAGCGTCAATCCTTATGTCGAAGCCAGGATGACTCAACAACATTGCCTAGCAGTGGCTTACAATTTCTAGCTGGTTTTGAAAAGAGAAAACGCTCAGAGTCGTACAAATTTTGGTGGGCTGAAAATGGGATTACAAATGTCATTATAGGCAAGCCCGGCAACCTCAATGGCTATAAATTGACACATCCTAAGCACTCCCTTGAAGACTAAACATCTCAGGGAGGTTTAGGAACAAGTCACGAGAGTTTTGCCGCTGATCAGCAGCGTTTTCAGTCATCTTTCCACCTTATGTCGATTTTGTTGCAATCACATCATCTCTTAGCGTCACAGGTCTGGAACCCCCCAACCCCAACCCCAACCACATAATGTCAAATGGATGCCAAGCGTAACAAAAAGGACATAGTGTCTTTCCTTATGATGCGAAAGGGTTGAATATACTACGGTAAACATTGGCAGGCAGCTCGACAAACTTGTTGCCTCTGGTATCAAAAACGACATATGGAGGTGTAGTATGCCAAACATCACTTGAATACAATTATGATGTACTTTTCCAAACGTGTCCGCAAGTCAGACCATCTTGTCCCCGAAGGCACCAGCTGTTCGCCCAACCGGAGGCCAACGGGCAACAAAAGAAACACAAACAATAAAAAGCAAAAATTTTACTATACAAAGAAAGACAAATCGAATGCAAAACACATCTCACCGTCTCAGCCTCTGTGTCTCCCACGGTCCCGATCGTCCTCACATACCGGCAGTCGGGCAGTCGCCTGTGCGACTGCCACTCTTCAACCACTGCAACAATGTTCTTGCCAAGCAGCTGGTCGGCCTGCGCAGTGCGCATCATCATGTGCGGGAATCGGCGGTCCTTTGGACGAAATCTGACCCACCTGGGGAGTGCAGACAATTCAGGCAATTTAAATTGGTGCAGAAAGAATAATCTTTATGTGCAAAGTTCCCTGTGCTTCATGTGATCCCTCTGTCAATGGATAGAAACGATACTCTGATTTGAACACAATTGCCAGAGCATGACAAGGCGCTGTCCTTCCGTCTGTTGGACCGCACAGGGGGCACAAACAAATATAGTCACCCATTTGTATCGTTCCCATTCCACCGCGAAAGGTTCAAAGTACTGTCAGTGCGCACACAGCAGGGACGCGCCAACATGACACCATTTCCTTAGATCTGAAATGCCGCACAAATCGAATTTGACTCTTGGTACCACTGCAATCCAAACAACGGACATACAGGCCTTGGGCCTCCTCGCAAGAAAGTGCAGAGCAGTGTAAAGCGCAAAGACTGATGATATACGGTGCATGGCAATCTGAACGACAACGAATTTAGCACTTAACGGGGAGGCCATACAGATCAGAAATCGTATGGTAAACAGAAATTTGTTGCTTGCTGTAACGAAAACTCTCAAGACCCCACCACGGCTTCTTTCCCATGTCTTCATGCAGCAGCCCGCGGCCGGCGTTCCATTACAAATGACAACCGTTGACAAGCTACTTGCAGCAAGTGCAAAGTGCCGCTAGTCGCCCTGTGAGCACACACCTGGCGCGCCCAGGCACGAAATCCTTGCCGTCGCGCGGCGGCATGATCGTCCCACAGTAGCCCCGAGTTCGCCAAGCGCGTTTTATGATGCCTACCACCTGGCCAGACGGCGGCTTTGTTGATGAATCGTCATCTTGAGGGCCTTGCAGGCAGATCGCATCGTCAACCTGAGGACAACAAATGAAACAACTATGCATAAGACCGTGCATTGCTGCCTCTACAAGCCAAGCACAGCATTACAACACAGCAGTGTGCCGTGCAGCCACTCACCCAAAGGGGGCACACCAAGCACTCTCTAAGGTCCCACCACCTCCACTTGCCAATCACATGCTACAGGCAATGCATCAAAGGCAATCAGGCTAATCCACAATGGAGGCAGAATTCAGGTCCGTATGGAGGGCTCTTGCAGCATAACCATGTGTCCCATTGCAGCACAGCAAGCCCAAATACACTGTTAGCCCTTGTTTCTCACTCAACAAAGCTAAACTAACAGAAAAACCTCCAGAATGCAGGTCACATGGGCCTCAGCCACTGCATCGTCAATTGAATGCACAGTGCTCTGCCAACACAGCAAATGCGCTCAACAGGCTAGTTTTGTGCGTTTGGGCTTCTTTTCTTGTGTTTGGGTCCAGTGAGCGACTGACAAACGCCCTGTTCTGCAGCATCCTATGACTGTTATCGTTGTTGCTTTGCCTTGTCATCCATAGCAATTGAAATTCCCACAGTTTTGAACATTCGATCAAAACAACAAAGACTCGTTGGAGACATGCTACAAAAAAGCCACAAATTCGATTGAGCATAGGGACACACAAGCTGATAATTACCCCATGGACTGCAGAGGCCTCCAAGCCTGTAGTTTCGTCCCCCACATCGTAACCATCATCTTCCTCATCAGCATCTGGACCATAAGCAGCACCTGGACGGCTGCCACTCCGGCTAGCAACATTGTCAGGAACTATCTCCACCACAACTACGTCACCTGCACAACCGCACATGCAACCCCTTTTAGTGCATTCACTGTTGGGAGATCGAACCTAGGTTCTACCTACTGAGCGATGATGGGCAATCTGTCCATCCATTGCAGATTGCCACAAGCTGCTCATAAAACCAATGTCTTTGATTTAGAGACTTTGCGATTCACGGCCTTGCTCGCAACATCAGAGGTCCTTTCATTTTCAAATGATAGTCGACACAAACTACGCAACAGACATGGCAATATCGAATCCAACTGCAGCAGGCTTCTGCCACAGTGTGCTCTGTGTCTAGTTTCTTTACCTCTCTCATTGATCTTGCATCCACAGAGGCAAGAAATGCAACCCACACCACTAACCACCAAGCGCAACTGACCAGCAACTGCAGTTGGCATGCACTCTTTAGGCATCGTGTGCAACTAGGACAGTGGGGTACAGGAGAACACAAGCTGAACACTGCTATGCCTGTCATTGCCTGGCAGGCACATGGGCTTTGGTTGCCATGCACGTGTGACAATGCAATGCAATGCAATTGATGCATGCAAGCCACCTGTATGCAAATGGACAATGGGTGGAACAAGGCTTTGGCAGGGCATAAACAAAGAGTTGGTGGATGCTGCAACGCCTGTCATTGCCTGCTAGACGCAGCGGCTTTGTTCTGTCATGTGCCATTGAGAGCGGGCAATCCAAGGACTTCATCAGCACGCAAGTCACCGATTATATTCAGAGGCAGCAGTGGTCCATCGTCTACTTACCTGCCATTGCACGGTTCATCCTGTTGACATCTTCAATGCGAATTTCTTGGCCAATGCTGGATGGCACAAAGCCCTCATGCCAGCAGTAGCGGCTCACGTTCAGGACACCCTGATGCAGTGTACCATTCTTGATGCCTTGAGTCAAAGATGACAATGGCCTGTGGTCCTCATAAATTCGCCTACGCTTCTTGCTCTTTCCCTCAGACTCATCATCCTCGTCAAATTCTATTGGCCAATACAAGGGTTTCGCCTGAGCAGTGGCTTGATGGTTGCAACCAAAACAGATGTGCCAACACACATTAAACCTTTTTGACACTTTGGAAAAGACAGGAAGACACCAGCAGCAAAGGCACACATAAAGGGGGTGCATACTGTACCTCGGTTACTGCAATGTTGATCCTGTGAGCAATATACTAAACTGTAAGCACAACAGCATGGCTCTCCAACAGCTGTTTGTATCAATGCACGAGAAATCTTTTTCGAAGGTGGAGTTCAACTACCTGAACACAACTACTGAACTGATACTATGCCCCTGATGTTCCATTTGTGGCAACGTAAAGGTCACGCACCACATCAGCGACTTTAAGTACCAACAGAACAATGTGTCCCCTGTGTGGATACTTCTGCAGAGGTATTTTGTGAGGCACAACTTGGTCAGCCATGTTTCTTCCAGTTGCTAACCTGTTATAAAATACTTCAGTGTGCAACATAATGAACGGGGCTCCTTTCCAGGATTTCGAGACAAAGGGGGTCTTCTGCAGGGGTTGAAATGACAAAAGGGGTCTTCTGATCGCCCACTACCCATTAGCTGCTTCACCAGACTGCTACTAATGTGGTGCCGGGTGTAGGGTGTATGGTGGTGTACTGTGCCCTCTTGCAGACCCTCAGAGGACCCCCTTTTGTCGTTTGAACTGTGAGCAACCATCGTGCATCCTACACCCAGCACCAGACTGGTGACAGACAGGTGACGAACCTAATATATGGCGTGCGCTCAGAGGACCCCCTCTTGCCATTTAAATCCGTGCAGAGGAACCCCATTTTGTCTTTCAGGATCCCTGCTTCTCACGAAATCCTGGACCCCATTCTGTCATTTTCCCTACTGCAATTGCTGAAATATTGGTGGCTCCAAAACAAGAGAGGCAAAACATGCATCGTTCACAAAAGAATTCGCTCTTGATGTTCCTGTCACAAATATTCAACGATCCTCTGGGGAGTGATTAACTGTTTGGTTTCTACTTATGTTCTGCATTTTGGGATCTTGATGCTACCTACATCCTGACAAAAGAGATATGGGGCTTGTGCCACCCCCATCAGTAAGTGCAAGTGCCTTATTGGTGTTGCTGCTGTTGTTGTCAATCACATAACATTGAGGCTCAAATGGCAACATGTCTTGCCCCTGTGTCAGCAAACAAACTATGTGCCTGCAAGCTAGAGTCTCATCCCTAAACAGGGCCAAAATTGTCCAGCCTGCATCCATAACAGATGTTGGAAATGGAAGTTGTGCGCGCCTGGCTCTCCCCTGCTAAAAGTTGCCCATCCCATAGTTTTGGGAAGGCTCTGCACATAGACTGTAAGCATTGTGAAGCTGCTACTCACCTGCAGGTGCACATAATGTTGGGGTGTCTAGGGTCAGGTGGGTGAGAGTCAGCTTACCTTGCTGTCCCCAATGTGCTGCCAGATCCAAGAGCTCCTTGTCGTCTGTCCGCATTCTCGCATACTCCTGCACACTGCAGGCCTGTGCACCACACTCCTCCCTTGCCAGTCGACGGTTCTCTCGATCGCCACTCAGCAAGATTACCTGCATCTTGTCACCGAGCAGCTGTTTGTACCTGGTTTCGTTACAAAGAAAGTAGCTTGTGCACATTGTTGTCCCTCATTCCATTGCAAACAGAAGCAAGGTATGCCTCAGGATTCCCCTTTTTCCAACCAGGGAAATTGCAGTTTTATCCTGATCTTTTGTCATTTGTGGCAAAGCTCCCTGATGGCATGGCCAGCATCTACAGGTTGGTTAAGGGACAAAGTGTAGGTGCCTTGCCAACCACCAACAGAGGCGTCCCCAACACAGCCCGTGAGCCAAACATACTGGGGCAGCAATCGTGGCACCAGGCGACACCCCTTTGGGAAGGGATACACTGCCCCTTCATACAACGTTCGTTTCATGCCAAATGCTGCAGAGCACACTGGCAGTGAGCGCCACAGAGGGACAGCAGTCCAAACAATTGCCATCCCTGCTCCATGCAATTCGCACTTTGACTGTCGCAAAGAGGCCACACACTGGGCATGTCTGTCAGACACAGCCAGGAGACTGGGCTGACACATGAAAGTGACAAAGACAATTACAAGCGCATGGCACGCCCTGCCATTTGCTGGCATGCCATGTAGGGGTTGGCAGTTTCCACTCTCACCATGACACAACCGCCCTTATTGCTCGATCATTTCTGTCGTTGATTAGCTCTCCATCCTTCTGCTTCACATAAGTGTCCCTGTAGGAACCAAACTCAAAGTTGACTGAATGGACAGCCAGTGCTTTGCTGCCTGCATAATACGCATTTGCATCGGTGCTCCTACAACCTGCGTGACATCCTGCGCGACATCCAGACCGGGTTCTTTTCATGGAGCTGCACACAAAGACATCAATACATTGACACAATGTCTCTTTTGAGATTGAACTTCAACCATCCACCATAACAGAAGGCAACTTGCCTGTGATTTTCATTTGCAAACACGTAGAATCGACGCTGTGGATCTGCAGCCAGTGCACGGATTCTGTGGTATGCACTCAAGTTCCTTGACTTTGCCTGCAAGCGACCACAACAACACACTATTGTTTATTGATGCTCTCAAACACATTGAGGACATGGGTGTCCTGTTGAGAAGTTCTGCAAGTCCTTGTAGGCCACCAGCCAGCTAGTGCTGACAGATCATCTGAACTTAGAAGGACACACACAATGACCAGAGTGTAGTTTCTCGAAATGCCTGCAAGGATACACAACATTCAATCCCCGAACATAACTTTGATAATCTGCAGTTAATGCATTATAGGCAGCTCCACTTGATCCATTTTGGAAAATGAACTGCATCTCAATTCACATTTTCAGAACCTCTGTAGTATCCACTGCCAATTGGAATATCCAAGTCAAAAATCACAGCAACATTGAGGTCAGCAAATGCTGGCTGCAGTGCATCATTCACAACCATGCGAGCATGAAATACATGAGACTCCCAGATTGTAGCGCATTTTAGCACACAATCCAATGTGCTGCTATCAGCGCTCAAAAAATTCATAACAACTTGTTGTCAGTAGTCATCAACACAAAAGGTCACAGCTGTTCTGAATCGCAGTGCGCCTACAGCAAAGCATGCGTACCTCTTGTAGGACGATCGATGGCACAATGACGTCATCAATGGAACTGTGCTCAAGGAAGTCGGTCTGCAAGTAAAGCCGCAGAACAGCACATGTCACATAGGGCAAAATAGAATGCCAACATCCAGAAAGGGAGGGATTGCCAAACCCGCAGGTGATGGGTGGGAGGACAAAGGTAAACACTACAAGGCAGAAAGAAGCTCACACACGAGCAACTCCATTGACACGCTGCACTCTGTTCATCTTGCAAGCCACAAAACAACAATTGTTCCCTGAAGCTGGTCACAGGCCAGCTTGCTACATCCAATGTGCAGGCCACAGAAGACAACACAAAGCCCTGCTGGTGAAATGACATGCAGTACTTTTGGCCAACTTTGCACCTAGGTGTGTACCGTAGGTCACGGAGGATAGCAAAGGGGGTGCTGAATACAGTGGGTGCCCTTAGATAATGCCCCTACGCAATCGTACATGGCCAGCACTGCAAAGCGCGAGGGTTATAGCGGGGGTGTCTGGCTCCATGAGTGAAACATCGTCACTACCCAAAAGATCTGCAACTCTGCTTGCTTAGTGCCTGGAGTACAAAAATGTGATGGTGGCGTCCCTCCAGTTTACTGTGATAGGAGTCCTATTTAGACTGGTACTGAAGGTGTCAAATTTGTTTGGTGGTCAATGTGGCAACGCGGGGGGTGTAGCGATCACCCCAAGTGATGCGGAATGTAGGGCTTATGCAAGATAGTGTGGCGGCACGCATGGTAGTGCTCCCCCTGCGTTCTTGACACCAGCCCTGATGGTCAACGCTGGGCGGGTGCTATCCTCCGTGATCTATGGTACTATGTCCAAGGGTGAGTTTATCACTTGGGATTTTCAGCAAAGGTACCAAACAGGTGCATGGTTCTGAACACTGGCTTCCCATGTTGTTGGCACATCGCCAGAACGACAGAGAAACTGGAAACCTGTGGAATCAGAGGGCACAAATGAATGAGAAGAACGGGGTCCAGACAATAAACTGTATGTCTGCAGCTGGAGTTCTCAACAATGATCAGCCTTCCATCGTGACAAGCACTCACAGCCTTCAGCACAACATTTGTGTCCACCACCAGATAGTGCCTAGCATCTGCACTCAGTTTTGCATCGGAAGGGCTGCACTGTGGGTCGAGCGGTGTGCCACTCCTGTGCCATCGACAGAATCGTCGCAAACATTATTACAACAGATGGAGAATCAGCAGGACAACATCTGAACTCGATTGGGAATCAAGTTGTAAGGAAAACCGGCAGTGTCAGCAATAATTTTTGTGCAGTAGGAATTGTGAAGTTCTATTGTGAAGAATGGGACAAATCAAACAAATCGTTTCCTTCTTGTGGCCCTGCAATGCCTTTGGTTGAGCCGAGCGGCACTGCCTGTCAGCCCTATGTCAATTCGATAAATGCAGACACAATCAATCAGCTCATCACCAGCCATTTCTATCAATCTGCTGAATGTTGATACAAATTTATTGTTTCAGTCACCGCAGCATGTGATTCCACACTTCAGCATGACTCACGGTATGTCATCGCGCAAGTAGTGCTCCCTGACCACCTGAAGAAACCGCAACAACCCCAATTTGAACTGGGAGTCGCACTGATGAGGAAGCCACAATTTACAGCAGCGGGAGAACGGCATATCCGCAGGGAGGAAGCAACCAGGCACAATGCATCTGAATCAGATGATTCGACAACGGAAGTTTGGTCAGACTGACAAGGGAAGGATAAGGGAAGGACATTCTCAGCTGCGGCACGGCTGCACGAGCCTTAGCCAGCGATGAGCTGCCCGACACTGCAAATCAGGCGCTACATCTCTCGAACTCAGTTCCAGCTTGCGAACGGCCACAGAATCTCCCATTCGGCGCCATCACGCCGGCTGGGCCTCGGCCCGGCGGACGCCATCCAGACGCTCGTCCGCTTCAAGTAATGCGCCAAGAAGTGACAACGGGGTCGCAACAACCGCGCGGCCACTTCGCCAGGCGCTCCGCCGCCGATAGCATCCCACCCAGCAGGCAAAGGGGAGCGGTTTCTCGCTTTTGCGCACGCCGTCAAAACCAATGCTAAATGTTGACTGGTGTCCCTCTGGGCGGGGCGCCTTGATGGAGCCCCCGCGGGCGCGGGGGCCCAGACATCGCCAGGGCCTTGCACTGGCCAGCGCAGGGCTGAGGTCTGGAGCGCGGTCACACCTTCACGACGTTCCCCTGCCGCGTCTTCTTCAGGTACGCGTTCTTCTGCCACATCGCCGAGCCTGCCCCCGAGCGGCTTCGCGGAGGGGGTGCGCTGATGTGGGTACCCGAAAATAGCTGCTAAGCTGTGGGTGGCGCCCCTTTGAGTCGCAGCTAAGGGCGTGTTCGCGCAGCTGCATAATGACCACCGTTTCACAGGGCGAGTCACTTATGATTCAGCTGGCGAGGGGCTCACGTCTGACACGCGCGCTGACTGTGTGGGATGGCCCGAGTATGCCACCACCGGTTAGAAAGAGAAAAAAGCAAAAACAAAAAAAAACTGGTTAAGGGCTTGCAATTTTGGTAATACAGCAAGCTGGCCATGAAAGTTGAGAGGAATTATGCCTCAAGGGGCGCTTGGTGACGACTGAGGGACACCCTACGCTGCAAGAGTATTTCAGTGAAAGCTGCCTCACCGGTATTGACCGCGGCTCTCGATATCTGGTGGGGCTATGTGTCCTGAATAAGGATACCGCCCAGTTTGGGCGTGTGTCCAGCCTCAAAGCCAAATGCGCAAGGCTACGAGGTTACTGGCCTGAAAAAGGCTAGAGAAGAACCATGCATGACCGAAAGTTTGGGCCCACACCCGATGGCTCTTTCCAGGGTGGATTACCCCATACTAAGGTTGCATGTGTTCACTTATTCATCAGTCACCCGCAGCTGCAATATTGCTGTGGAGAAAACACACGTGCTAGCTGTGCTGCTGGCCGTTTCATCACATCACTTTGGTCCAGATTCAATCCCATATGCTGATGTCCCTTTCCAGCTATGGGTAGGATCTGAACTAACGGTCCTAGAACTGTGTTCTGGACCGTATTCTTTGGTCATTTGGGCTCAAAAAAACTTGGGAAGTGTCTTGCCTCAACATGGGGCTGCGCTGGTGTGTTGCCCAGCCTGCCTGTTCTTTGATTGTCCCAAATGCTGATTTTGTCGCTGAATAAGTGACAGCTCTGAGTGTCGCTGAAAAAGTGACAGGAGCAGAGAAACTGTAAAAATGTCGTTGAACAAGTGACAAAGGTGTGAAAACTCCTGAACAAGGAGCCTTGGACCGGTCAGAGTGCCCATGGTTGGCCTGGCCGTGTATAAGAGTGTATCCCGTTGGTTGGCATCCTTTCCCAGCCATAGGGCGGCACAGAAGTGCATTTGTGGGGCTGTGCCCCTAGTCGACTGTTTTTCAGGCATGCGCCTCAAGGAACATGCCGGGATGTCTCTTTCCCCGGCATGGCACTGAGCTGATGTTTCTTTCCAGCTCATGCATCCTTTTCGCGTGTATGACCTAATGAAAAGTGTACTTGCCACTGGAGAAGTGGCTGAAGTTTATTTGCCACTGCAAAAGTGGCACTGTCATTGGAAGAGGACAGCTTTGTTTGCTGAATATCACTGAATAAGTGGTAGAAACTGGCTGCCACTGAAAAAGTGGTACAGACAATGAGATTGGATACTCTTGGTTGATGCTTACCGCTGCAAAAGTGGTAGTGCGCAGCTGCCGCTGTAAAAGTGGCGCTGCCCTGGAAATTGGAATGATATGGTTGTTGTTCACAGCTGAAAAAGTGGGTTTGCTCCTCTATAAGGAGCTGTGAGATTATGCAGAACTATAGAATCAGTTTCTGAACAAGAAATTGAAGTTCAGAATGTGGTTAAGGGAACATGCTGAAGAAGCATGTTTTGTTCCGGATTGCCACCGGTGCACGACTGAATCCCTACAAAAGGGATGTGTGCAATCATCAAACAGCTCCTGAAAAAGGAGTTGTGGGATTGTGGGAAGGTGTAGGGCAGTTTCTGGAGAAGAAACTGCATTTTCTGAGCTGATTTTGAGAATAGTTTGAGGCAAGACATGCTAAAAAAGCATATATTGCATTTGTTTGGGAGTGGTGAACGTTTGGTCCCTGAAAAAGGGACTTACTCACCACCAAACAGCTCCTGAAGAAGGAGCTGAAAAGTCCCGTTTGTGGGGTACTTGGGTACAGTACTGAATAAGTATTATATCTTGGAGTGGTTACATTTTAATTTGGCGGACAGTACTTAGGGTGTGTGGGGAGTCTGGCCGGTGATTCTGGCCATGGCCCTCCGACCCTCCGCCACCGCGTGGGCAGCGGTCTTGCAGAAGCCCTTCGAGGAGTGGGGCCCCGATGAGTGGCTCCCTCTCTCGGGGGCCTGCCAGTACCCTGCCTTACACAGGGTGGAGTCGACCATGCCGGTCATCCAAGGGGGGCGGCCATACCAGGAGACGGTTGTACGTCTCCTGACCCCCCTCGGTGTGCCGGCGGGCCGTACGGCGGGCCCGGGGCTGACGAGTCGGGCGGCATAGACTTCGCGTGGAGGCGCGCCCCCGAGGACGCGCTGAGGAGCTCCCCTACTGCTCGGAGGAGATGCGCAGGCCAGGCGGAGGGCGCGGCGCGTGGCAGAGAGAGGTGCGCGCGAGGTGCGAGCGGCAGCGAATGCCGCACTGTGCCATCCGGGCAGTGAAAGCGGCGGGGGAGTGGCGGAGCTGGAGGCCGCCGCAAAGGCCGCGCGCGAGGCGATGCGCGGCCTCAAAGCCACACTTGCGAGGTGTGGACTCCACACTGTGGAGGCGGGGCGGGGCGGCCGCCTGTGGATGACGCGGTGCTGCACGCGATGATCCCGCTGGAGAGACCGAGAGGCGCGGTGAGCGGGGGCGGTTCGGATGTGCGAAATGGTGTTGGAATGGATGGTGACGGGAGCACGGGTATTGGCTCGATTGTGGCATGCGTGGAGCTGGAGTGTGAAGCCGCCATTGCAGGGGAAGAGGATGCGCTGATGGAGGAGCGGCGAGGAAATGTGTCGGGCAGCAAGATGGATGAGGACGAGGGCGGTGGGATGGACAGCGCCAAGGAGGCCGATGCCACCAGCGCGATCGGCGAGGAATGGGAGGAGGTGGCGGGGCCCTCTGTGAAGGAGGAGCCCGTGGAGTTCTGAGCCGGCGCGGCGGCCGGTGAACGAGCGGCGAGCGGGGAGAGGCGCGGGCGCAGCGGGTAGGAGCCGGGGTGCACCTCGGGGGGGGGAGGCGCAGTCAGGTTGCGCGGAATTGTCACGAGGGCGGGGGGAAGGTTGTAGAGGTGGCCATTCAAGGGTGCCATCCGGTCCGTTAAATCCGGTTCGTTAATTTTTATCAGCTGTCCGTTAAATTTCGTTAAAGAAAAAGGGAGAAAAATTCAGAAAAACGAAAAAAATCCAAAAAAATTGAAAAAAACCCCAAAAAATCACAACAACTGCGGCTAGTTGAAAATCTAGTATGCATAGGTTGAAATAAAATACAAACATACTCTCTAATAGCGAATTCCATAAACTATAAGTATGACTAAAACCCAAAAATCCCCAAAAAATCCAAAAATCCGCTAATTTTTGGTTAACTTTTGTCTTTTTTCGTTATTTTCCGTTAATTAATGGAAAATTAACGGAAATTAACCTCTGTCAGCTATTAACGGATCTGGGTGGCCACCTCTAAAAGGTTGACGTGCCTGATAAAGTACTATGGACGTCGGACAGCCACACCGAGGGGGCCAGTGTCCGTTCGAGGGGTTGAAGTGAGTGGTCATGAATGGATCTGGGTGGCCGTGAGTGGACTGCCATAAAAGGAAATGTGGTTGGTGGCGGCGGACTGTGCGCTCTCGCGATTTTGCTTGCACAGTGTGTGGGATCCGGAGACCGAACACGGGGTGGTGTGTAAGCCCCGACGAGGGCTTTCCGGCGTGATCTAATACGGGAGCTTGGAAGCTCCCTCGGGCGCACGGTCGGATGAAACGGGGAGTCAACCGGAACGGTTCCGGCGGAACCCCGGGGCATGACATTAAAAGGCTTTGATTATACATCAGTTAAATTGTCCGTTTGATTGTCCTTTGCACCCGAGTGTTCCACAACTCAACCCTTAGGTTGCTATTAATTAAATGTTCCCATTTACTACATCTACAAAGCAACCGTATCATGATCGATGTCTGGTTGCGCGACCATTGGCCGCGTGACGTGACTAGACGCCTACCATCGAGCACGAGCGAGTGTCGCGTAGCGTTCCAGTGAGTTGTCCTGTGCTGTGTTGTGCTGTATTGTGCTGTGTGGTCACCAGTGCCTGGGAGTTGCTTGTGGGGTGCCTGTGGGTGTGTTCCTGGCTGGCACCAAGGGTGAGAACGTGGAACAAGCTGGGTCCTTGACCTGCCTGAGTGCTAGGCCTGACTGAAGTTAGTGGAGGCACAGATCGTTGAGGGTTAAGTACTGATCGTCCAAGCATCAGCCATCTGTTGCAAAGTTGTTTGTACTTTGTGTGCCTAAGGTGAAGATGCGTTGTATATGGACCAGTGATCAGTGAGACATTGCCAATTTCGTCATTGTCTTGTGTTTTGTTGTCTTGCTGACCTGTTGCTTTGTCTCAAACCTGCCACCCTGGTCAATGAGCAAAATGACCAGGCCAAAGCAATAGGCATCCATTAAGCGCCCTGCTCCGCACCCACTCTCACTCTCTGTATGTGTGCATTTGCATACATACACCTCAATTTCTTCACCTCTGGTACAGTCTTTCTGTTGCCATTTAATTCCTGGAGCGAGCGTGCACCCCAGTTGTAGGAACGCGATGGCAGAAACTTTTGTGCCCCGCCCACCCACATCGCCGGCTGCTGGGGCCCCATGGTCAGCTGCACAAGTTACAACGCGCTTGTGATATCATGGTTCCCCAAACTTCTTTGGCTATGGAAACACCTCAAGTTGCCTCCCGAGTGGTTGCCAATGTGATTCTCTTTCTTGCTTTTAAAGGGTGTTTTTTGCTCAGAACTGATGAAGTTTATGTCCCTTGTTGTTTAACATTCGCAATGCGAGTATATGTGCCCAAGTGTGGTGGAATGCAATGTGTACCTTCTGGCTATGTTACCTAGTTGTAACGATTGCCAACGGTCCCGAAAAACTCTTTAGGCTTTCAGCTACGGTTAATGCTAATCTACAGTTGTGCATAGTTTTGTGTCAGCTTGGTTCGTGTTCTTTCCGATACAACCATGGCAGGCGCCCCCGCCCCACACCGCTGGCGAGCTAGGGCGAGCTCGCTGGGCCTTTTTTGGTTTCTGCTTACCCCCACCCCAACCGCCCCCGCCCCGCCCCGCCCAGTCCCCCAAGCTCGTGGCCATGCATGAGCGCCTGAACCTAGCAGTCCGCTGGCGCATCATGTCTGCTATTGCGAATAGACACATACGCCGAATATTCCCGCACAGCAGTGACACACTGCATGCCTCCCAATAGCGCACTGAGTGCAATAGACCATTTTCAAAGGTCCTGAGTTAGGAATCCGGATTGGACTTTGAGAGGTTTCATAGCAAACCACGGCAGCTATTAATTGCATGCATTGAACAGAAGAAATAATCAATCGAATTGTCACGGGGCGAGTACCTTTCAGGTTCCTTTCAATTTAAGTGGTATATAATGAATGCCAAAGTATATCAATCTTAGCACGCTCAGCGTCAGTCCTCACGTCGACGCAAATGAATACCCAGCGGCATTACTTGATACAGCAACGCAATATCAATAAGTCTTCAAGGAAGGCAGACAGCTAGCACTGCAGCGATCATGGAAGGCTGAAAAACATGATGCCTCAGGCGATGGCAGGCGGTGAGGGAACCCTGGAAGCTGTCAATTGATACCTTTAAAGGACCGCAAATTTGCGGTCCTCCTTCATGATTGAAAGCCTTGGGGAGGAGCTTCAACATGCCATTACTCGAGTGGAGCTGACCATGGGAGTTTGGCCTCTTCCAACTTGCATCGACTTGTAGCAATTATGGAGTGCATTCATAGTGCCACAGTTCTGGCCCCCGCCCCGACCCAGTCGTCAGTTTGACTCTATGCATATCACAAAGGACATGCTGTGGTCCCTTAAGGCTTCGGTGGCCACCCTTTCATTGGAAATAACGATACAAATGTTTCTTGCCACATAGTAACGGGAGCACATTGTGAGAATTTTGGGAACCAGCAGAACAGCTACGACTTTAAATCTATCAAATATGAGCGCAAATGATATTGTGGCCATTTCGCAGCAGGGCGTTTGTTTCACAGCGCCATGCCAGGTGAGTGCCATTCTATTCCAGCAACTAGAGCTTTTCCGCTACTGGACTCTGATGGTACACAGTAAATTGGTACACAGCACCCTTGGCTTGTGCAGCTCTGAATGACAACGGTTCGAAGGCTGTTTTCACCTGAAACCAACAAGCGGGTTGCGTACGACTCGTCCCAGCCAGTTTTGTCATGCCTAACCCCAAACACAGTGCCACAGCCCTGCATGTGCACGAATGGCTATTCACACATGCCCGCTTAGACATTTTTGGCCAGGAAACATTTCACTGTTGCTGCTGCTGCAGCTGCGATCTGACCACAGATGTTCCAGCCCGTTCTGCCAGAACACGCTGCAACGAAACAACGCTGTCATTCATAAGGTATCCTGCTGCTACAAGAATGTAAGAATCTTGAGCTGTCGCAGCAGAAATGGGAAACTCCTAGTGCTGCTGATGTCTGGCCACCTCTTTGCACCACCCCTCTATTTCTCCGCATCAATCCTGCCCATGGCACATGCAAAAGTGATCAAAACTGCGGCATTTCATCAGCAGCTTGTGTCTATGGCTTGCAGCTGACATGGCATCCTGCCCAGATGCACCTGCACTCCATGCGACCAGCTTTTAGAAATTATGCACCAAAGGACGGCTTGGTTCATGCTGATAACATCCTTTGAGCGTCCTCTCCTCAGCCTTTTGATCGCTCAGCAGCCAGCAGCAATCAGTGCCTTGCTAGCGCTCAACAGAGGTGAAGAGGAGGTGTCCACAAACCAAAGATCAATGGCGGAGATGGTTCTTGCCCCCAATCTTGAACGCCCATCTATATTCACAGTGGTCCAGCCAGAAATTGAAGCCGATGCTGATCAGCAAGAGACAACTATCTCGTCATGAACTTCTGGACAGCAGTCCACATCTTTCCTGCGTCCAGACTTATGGGATCGCTCCCCGCCACTGCCGGTTCAATGCACACCATCTCTTTGTACTCTTCATCACCAAAATCTTTCAAGGATGCTGCTTTATCCACCCAGGGGTTCCACACTACAGCATCAGGGAACCCAGTCTTCTCTATCACAACACTGTGCCCAGCTGCGCCGTCCACAAGGTCTATTGTGTCTGGTGCACCACAATAGATACGATCAACCTCGCCTGAAAACTCAACGCACGCGTTGGCCTCTGTGAATCTTTCTCGACTCTGAAGGTTGTCCAAGTATGTCAGTCCCCGGAGGCCCTTGACTTGCGCATTGGTCACATCTTCAACACGAAAATAGGTGTGGAGGGCACAGGTGAACTCCATAGCAGACGAGCCCATGTTCTGCACCTCCATAGTTTGGGTCAAGCAACCAGGCGACAGGGCCACTGTGATCCTCAGCTCAAACTTTTGGGGCCATCTTTCCAAGTCTTCCTCTGATGGTCTGAGAGCAAGGGTGACCTGATCAGACTCTCCATCTTGAACCTCGAAGGCTGAGTTTCGGGCAAAACCATGTGCTCCAAGTGGGCCCATGTCACTGAACTGGGGGAAGCAGACGGGCACACCTCCTCTGCGCCAAGAGGGAACAGCAAACTGTTGCATCAATTTTGAAGCCGGATGGACATGGAATGGCTGCCAGTTGATGTGCTAGTCAGAGCTCAACAAGCACACAATACTAACTTAGGAGAAAAGTGGCACACAGCTGAAGTGGAGGATCACATAGCGATGTGGGGCACAACACAAAGAAGTGCCTTGGTTGCCTTGGAGGGGCCTGGGCAGAACTCAACAATGTTGACAGCAGCAGACAACGTAAACAGATCTTTATGAGTAAAAATCATATACACAATGCAGCCCGATTGTGCAAATAACCAAAAGAGCATTTATCCAGCATGCTGGGCCCACCTGATGGCCTTGGGTGGTTTGAATATGGCATCCTTGCTCACAAAGATCATCTCCTGGGAACACCACAGACACGCAAGGCGAACTCAGGGAACGCCCCAAGTCATGATTACAGCACTGCTATTCTTGTTGGACATAGCTCTGCCAAGTTTGATGCTTGAGCCTGGTCGATGAGGTTCTGCCAGGGAAAGATGGCCACAGCAGAGGTTGCTGTTGCACTATGGATACTGCGTGTTTCCATGCCTAGATATGCCCACATGATCTATGCAATGAGAACAAGAGTCTCAAATTTCTTGCTGCATATGGGGATTCGCATTGTTCGCTACGGTTTCTGCTCTCGTCCCTACACTTTGCAACACAACATGACCCATGTTGACCCTGCTTGGTGCAGAATCTGGCAGCAAACAAAGATATTGAGTTGGAACTCAAGAAGAATGAGGAGCTCAGCACGACAATGGGGCCGCATGGTCACTCCCATACAGCGACCAACGACTTTTGGAAATGAGTTTGGCTGGGCTTCAATATCAAGTAAGGAAAGGTGAAGTGACTCAAGACAACAACTGTGGAAACAAATGGAAACAAAATGTGACCACTGTTGTTGCCAGATTCGCAGCCTGGCACGTCGGGGTCGATGGTTGGGCCGCGGGATGTCAAGCTCATGATGCACAAGCACGTGCTGTGAAGGAACAGTGGGCATAGATCGTGCGCTTGGTTGAGAACAATGTGTCCCCCAATCGGCACATGGCCTGGGCAATCTCGTTCGAAAGGAGATTGCCCGCTGTCAGACATCCATTTTCTGATCGCAGGAGACAAGGCACAAAATAGTTGATTCCACCACAACCGGTGTGGAGGTGATCGAGGAACGAGAAGGGGACCGGCATGGCGTGTGCACCGCACCTGAGCCTACAGATCTTCCGACACGCCGCACAACCCAAAGTCCACATCAAGCACCCACAGCGCCAGCCCCAGCGCTGGCGCCAACCCGCCGCGCACTCGGAACGGAAACGCGGAAACCGGGGCGCAAGGGCCGGCCCGTTCAACTGCCCTCACCTTGCCCGTCGCCTCAGGGATCCAAGACGTGACGTGCGCGCCGTGCAGGTACACCTCCGCCTTGTCCCCCTGCGCACGGTGCCGCCGTCAGCAGTCGCCTCGGCCGCGTCCCCTCTGATCTCGCGCCCCCGGCGCCCGCGATCCGTTCGCCGCGCGACATCGAACCGATGCATTCCGATACCACAAGGAATAACAGGCCTTCCGCAACTCAAACAGCAGAAACGAACGCTGATACTGCAGAAACACCGCCCAAATGGTCCTCTGGGCCGCCCATAACCCTCCGGGCCCAAAATTGCCAAGCAATGGGTTGCCGCGGGTTCCAATCCTCCGTTGCGCGGATCTTTCCAAACGCACGTCCGGCCTCTGCAAGGCGCCGCTGCCGCTCACCCCTGGCTCATCCCCGCAGCGCAGGACCACTTTCGGAAGGTCGCCGTCGCCGGTCACCAAGTTCGGAGCCATTCCCTCTCGGCTGCGCGGGCGGTGGCCAATGCGGTGGACCCCCACGAGACGATCCACAGGCGCCACGCGCCCTGCGCACTGGCCTGGGTGGAAATTTGGCCTCAGGTACACGGTCCCCCCACAGGTTGGGATGAGGTAGTGCCGAGAAGTGTGCAAATTATGTGATTGCATCCGCCTGACTCAATTCCGCTGTTCTCTGATAAATTCAGGTGTCACGCATGCTGCATGTGCCCACAAATAAATAAACAATAATATGCTGTAGAAATTCCAAATCCAAAGTATTCCCCATTCGTCTTCCAACTGCCCTGGAGGCGTGCTTGCGGCACCCAAACAGCGACGTCATTGGCAATGAATGCGGCAGTGGGGTGCAGAGTGCGGTCGCTGGGCGTGAGGTCGAACAGGACGCCAATGCACAGACACCCCAAGCCAGGTTACCTGAACGGAACTCCAGACAACGCCAGTACTTTACCCTCCCCCGCGCTGACACACCGGTGTGTCAGCCAGTGGGGGGCTGGCGCACTCCGGGCACGCTCCTGGCGCGTGCCCCTCCGCCCCGGGCCTGCCCCCTCTCGTACTTCTCCACCGCACCGGCTCAGACAAGCAAACGCCTGGCGGCAGCGCCCGCGCGCCAGCGCGGCGCCGAGGGGCTCACGGCGACCGGCGACGGCGGTGGTGGAGGGAGCTTGCGGCTGGAGGGCGGGCTGAGGGCGCTGGTGGGTGGTGTACAAAAAGGGGGGGATGGTGGGGGGGAGCTGGGTTTTGGTTGTCCATGCCAGCTGCGGTGGCATCGATTTAAGTGAATCGGCGCGGCAGCCTCGCGGCGGGCATCGCCCGGGGTCTCAGTGTGGGGGAGAGATTGCGCCAGCTGTCTGCTGGCGCAGTTGATCGGCGCTGGCATGCCTCGGTCGGGCTCGGCGTCGCGTCCCGCGCAAGTGGGTGGAAAAGGGGGGAAAGGGGAGGCGGGGCGCTTTGAAAGGATCCCCCACGGGGCCCGCCATCTGGTCCGCAGCCGCGTTGAGTGTGCTATCCCGAGCGCCACGGGACGGCGGCTCCAAGGGATCGGGCCGGCGACAGGGACCCCCGCGGCCCGGCCCGACGAACGCCGCGTCGCTTGGCTCGCAGCGCCGGCCGGGGCGGTGCGATCATTTCGCGATGGACCTGACGCAGAGAGGGGCAGCGGAGGCTGTCTGGGGCAGACGGCAGCGGGCCTTGCGGCGCAGGAGGAAGGGGCCTGCCCCTGTGATTGCCGCTGCTCGCCGCCTCGTGCCCCGCGCTCGTTATGCTTCCACGGTATCACGTGGTGAGATAGAACCCGAACGGTAGTTGGAATGGGTTGCAGGGGGGGCAGGGCTGCGGTTGGTGCCGAGCGCGGGGGCGCCGCCAGTTGCGGCCGCCCACGGTTTCCCGCTTGGAGGCCTCTGTTTTGAGGGGCGATTTGCGGCGCAGTTGCTGCACCGCAGCTCTGCCCCGCCACGCCCTAATTGTCGCAATTTGGTGGCAAAATTGCCATGGAATCCGCATCGCCGGTGCTGCCTCTTGTGTACTGCCGCAGCACATCCAACCCCACCGCCTTTAAAATTCAACGTTACGGATTTTGCTCCGCACTTTTTCGACAGGCCGTTAGTTCTGAGGGGCTCCGCATCATGGTCGCGCTCGGAATGGCGACTCCGCTCAGTTCATATTGCCTCAAAAAAAAAAATCGCTACGGCAACTCGTGCATCAGGGGCCGCTAGACTCCGCGAGCACTCCAGGGACCCTCGCGCCGCGGCTAGGGCTGCTTCACGTTTTCTTGGCACCGTGGCGATTTGAGTTTTGCTTCGCATAAAAAGATCAAAAGTTGCATTATAATGCGCAAGGGTATGGCATAGCATGGTAAAGATCTGGCAGCTTTCCGGCCGGAAGAATCTGAACATTCGTTTGGCCGGCCCTGCGAGGTGGCAGCTCTTCAATAGTCAGTGTTCCCTTACCTGCTGAGGAGCTTACCATTTGGGCAAAGTGGCGATGAAATGATGTCATCCAGGCAAGAATTTCTATTGTCAACCCACGGAAAGAAGGAATTGGGTACACCTGGGTACAGCAAGCGTTTCGATGTATTGGCACACCTAAGTTGTGCTATGGGCGTCTGCCTATTTGCTTTCTGTGCACATACTACTGCAGCACACCAAGTGGCATACACAACAAACTGTTCGCTCTTTGCCGATCATGCAAGGCCCACGACAGTGTACGTATTCACTGTCGATGGCCATCGGTTTATTCTGACCTAAAGTAGAGTATGGGCTGTTGCTTGTATCCAAGCATGCCGTTTACATTCTGTCACGTGCCTCCAGTATGAGCTACTGAACCACAGTTGGTATAGTTGACGTTGGTGATGCTGCTCGCCATAGAGAGATTTGTATGCATCGTACTTTGTTGAAATTTAGAATATGAGGTGCCCATCATGTTCAGGGTGCGCAGCAGAGTGCATCAATCACAGACTGGAGACTACAAATTGCAGAATGTGAACACTTGGTGCATAATTGGCGCCACACATTAGTTCAAGTGCTGCTAGCTCGAAGGCAAGGAGCTACTTTTTGGGTGGGTAAAACATAAGACCATTGGTGCATGAGCTTGGAAGGGTGTCTGCACCATGTTAGTTGGAGCCAGGATGGCCGCTGCAACTTGCAGACCTTGGCAACCACTTTCACAGCAAGATATTGGTTGGCTGCTGGAGGCAAGCCAGTTGTCACTTTGGTTTGATTTCCTTTGAGCCATATCCCCAAAGACCCTTCTCATCTAGCAAACGGATCGCATATCGATGTTCCTTCCTGCACAGGCTGCGTAACTCGTGCCCAGTTTTCATGTCCCAAGCCTTGGTGATTTGAAAGTGAAAGGCGATCACCTCGTTTGTAGAACCACCTGCTAACTGCAGGTGGTTATTTGTTCCCGCGTTTGTTTTGCGATGGATGAATGTGTGTGAATAGGCCACCAACCCTGAATTGGACCGTTGGTTGCGATGGAATTCCAAAAAATGGCTTGTACCTCTAGAATCCAGCGCCCTCCCCATCCAAAGAAAATAGGGCATACCGATGTTCTGCCTGCACAGTCTGCCGGGCCTGTGCCTTGTTTCATGTCCCAACCGAGTTTGTCTGAAAGTGGAAGGTCCAGAACACAGCCAGTCAAGTGCCAGGTGCTCGCTGTGGATCCATCCATGGGGCTTGACACCCCATTGTGTTAGTGGTGGTCTGGGAGCTGTTCCAGTTTCCTTCTTTGAAGTTAGTGAGGTTCTGCCAAAAAATTGGAAAGGAAAAATGGGTTGCAAGACAGTGGTTGCTGTGGTGCTGTCATCATCTGGCATTTGTTGTTGTATCCAACAGCCTGGTTTGGAGAGCGCTGTGGGGGCTGTCACAGGCTGAACGTTGTCACCCATCTGAAAACTCCTGTTCCAGTGGTGTGTTGAAACAGAATATGGGTGTCAGTGAGAAAAAAAAGCAGTGATATGCGGAACAAGAATGCCATAGGATTGACAGGAAAGAATGCCTTCATGGCTGGGAACAGACGCAGCAAGCTCCTAGGTGCGAGTCTTTCTCTCCCAGTTCCTTGCATCTGCGGCATGCAGCGTCCGTTGAGATGGAACAGTCAGATTACAAACTGTTCTTCCCCACAAGACCGAGCACGAACATGTTTACAGACAAGTAAACCAACGACAGCTGCCCTTAACCTGGCGAAGTGAAAGTCACAGCCTCCCCAATGATCACCAGGCGAAACCTAGCATGATCCACAACTGGTTGGGAGAGCAAGACGTCCAAAGGAACCACATACACACAAAAACAAACACACACACATACCCACATGCACAACCCAACACTGAATGTTCAGCAGACAGCTCAGGCGGTTTGTTTATCTCCCTGGGCGGCGCCATATCTGTCTCGCAGCGTTCCACAGTCCCAAGGCAACCACAGCCACAGCCCAGAATCCAGAGTTCAGCGCCCAACCGGGGGTCCTCATTCCCATGCGCCTAGGCCCCATCCTCGCCGATCTCCTGGTCGAAGTGGTAGACACCGTGGCCCTTGCCCACACGGCGCAGCTGGCTCACGTTAACGGACACCTCTTTGATGTCCTCCACCTGCTCCGCCAGCAGCTGGCCCTCCACGAAGTCGCACATCTGCGCGTCGTTGTGCTTGTCCGCCACGTCGTGCAGGTGCCTCAGCTTCTGGAAATTGAGCTTCTCCAGTGACAGGGCCAGCTCCATGGCGTACAGCGCCTCCCCCTTCTCGGCGTGGTTGTACTCGGTCTCGGGCACCACCAGCGGCCCCAGCTTGACCCTGCCGCCCCTCACGTTCTGGTACTCCATCAGCTTCTGCGCGTGCCCGCGCTCGTCCTCGCTGGCGTTCTTGAAAAACTCCGCCAGCCCCGGCAGGCCCACGTTGTCCCGGTCGAAGAACGCGAACATGGCGTGGTAGACGTACGAGATGTTATACTCCACGTTGATCTGCTCGTTGATCGCCGCCTCGCACTCAGGGTGGAAGTCGCAGCGCGCGAACGACTCAGCCGCGCTGTCCGTCTTGTCGATCGTCGCCAGTTGCACGGCCGCCTCGTCGAAGGGCTGGAACACCACGCCTGCCACGCCCTCCACCTCCGCGCCGGCCGCGGGCATCCGCCCGGCCAGTCCGGGCCGGGCGGCGCGGTGCCACGCGGTGTGCGCTGTGCGCTGGAATGCTGCCGCGGAGCCTTTCGAGGCGATGGGGGCCCTGGTGGCGATCGCCGGCATTGATGCTGCCATGTGGGCGACGGAGGGGGGATTGAAGCGAGGGTGTCTGCGAGGGAACAAAGGGGAGGGTCAGTGCGGCGGCGGGGGGGGCCAGGTTTGGCTAGGTTATGTAAACCGGGGCAGGGATCGACATTTGGTGGGATCGGCGTCTGGAGGGGCAAACTTGGGGGAGGGACGCTCGGCAACTCCCCGTTGGCGCAGGAGGCGGCGGAGGAATTAATGGGAGAGGGGGGGGCCGCGCCGCCGCGGGTATGTGCCGTCGGTGAAGTTCGCGGGTGCGGAGCCTCGCAGCCGGCAATGGAGCCTTCTCGGCGCTCACCTCAGGCGCGACGTCCGGATCGCCCGGTCCTGTGCAGAGTTGTGGGCCGGTGGTCGCCGGGTGGGCTGTGCTGGTCAGGCGAGCCGTAGAGGGCTGGGGGCGGGGCTTTTGTAAGTGCGCCCTCCAGGGGACAGTCGCAGGGACGGCCGACGGGGGCGGTATCCCAGCGTGCTGTCACGTTGGCGATGTGCGCCGACGGGGGGGGGGCCGGGGGGATCGCAATATCGCTTCGATTTATTTTGGGCTGGGATCGCAGCCGCGCCTTTCTGTGGCTTTGCTTGGGGTGCGGTGTGGTGATGGGACCCATGCACCCGGGTACAAGAATGTCATGTCCCCAGCTGCCCGGGTACCCGCCAACCCGTGCACATGGGTAGCCGGGTACGGGTATGCACCTGGGTACCGGCAGTGCACGGGCAATGCGGAATACCTGGTTAATGCCAGTACCAAGGTACAGATTCTGAAAGCCAGGTCCCATCACCAGTTCAGAGCGCACCAACAATATGATTTCAGATAGGCTGTATGTATGAGCGAAAAGACTGTAGGACTGATCATGAGTCGCTTTGTTTCTGAGCAGGTGACGGTGCACCACCATTTCCGGCCCTGGATGAATCAAATTGAACGTGCCGAATTGTTACGTACTGTTCCATGCTGTCACAGTTTTCAAGGAGCTGGCATGCGGACACCTAGCACTCCCCAACATGACCTCCACGCAGGTTGTGCTCTTACCGAAATTGTTGGAGCTAGCTGGGGATCGGCCCCGAGCCAGCAAGTTCTATCCAACAACGTCAAAATGACCACCCAGGCTTGTGGCAAGCAAAGGGAACACAGGCTCTTTAGTTCCACAAGGGTGAAATAGTGTTGCACAGTTGTTTTATGGATTCGTACCTTCTGGTACATTTCCATTAAGCAGAGCCTGCATGTGTCGTCTATTGCCTGATCTTTCAAGACCATTTCAACACACTGGCATCAACCAAAATGCCCTGGGCACCAGCAAATCAAGTGTTCCTGCAAGCTGCTCCCGATGAAGCGCCAGATGCCGAAATGCTCAACAACCCCTCCATCACGCCCTGAAATCCTGCGCCTAGTTGTCCAGCCCTACCCCCTCCCAAGCCAAGGTCTGCGCTGCATTCAAGGCACCGACAAGCTGAATCAAATGAAGACAATCCGCCTCATCAATGTCAGCTTTGCGAATGCACCAAACCACAGTATTTTGGGCAGCATTGCCGCCACAGAATGCTTCACAAGCATCCAATCTCCGGAATGCCAGATCCATTGCACACGTGTCCATCCAATGGACTCCATCCCTGCCATCACTCAGGCTGGCCTTCCTCCTCACTGCCCAACCCACAGCAGGACCTGCAGGGTCTACTACATCTCCTCAGTGCCGACTTGTCTTGTGGGTGCTGAATGGCCTTCGTCCACATTGATATGGCACTACCTCGACGCCAATTCTCTGAAAGGGGCAGTGGGACTCCCTAGTCGCTCAGCGATCGAACAACGCCCTTCTTGTGCACATGCCCACACTCGTGTGGCTACCATGGCTGCGGCTGCAGCATTCGCCCCTTCAAGACAACCAGCTCCTTTGTCTGCTGGTCCACATGTGCTTCGAAGTAGCCCTTGGCCTTCATCACACCCTTCTCTCGTATGATCTTCGCCAACTCCTCCCCGTCGGCAGTGTTGCCAGGAATGAGGCCGCTGAAGCTCTTGTCCCTGTTGTACACCATCATTGTGGTGTCGGTGCCCCGGAGGGGCAGCTGAATCTTCACAACGAAGGTGTTGTCATCACTCCGGCTAGGGTTCATCTGGGATCTGATATCGAGTTCTGGCGCGGTAGTCGATGGGATTAGAAACGACGCAATCTGGAGGCCGAGCATTGCGCAGTGCCAGTCAGTAAAAGAGATCGGTCCAAGCCATTCATTCAGAGGCAAAGTAGCCTGTACAATAGGTACCGGTCGCACTATCGACTGGGGAAGAGCCAGAACGCGGGGATATGAGTGCCTTGGTATGAATATTCTGGGTGTGCTCATGAAACCGGGGCGTTTGCTCCATAAAAAGGATTACAAAGCCAAGCATTCTGCCCCTAAGCTCAGCAAATGTGTAGGCATCCGATATGTGTCTTATCAAGGTTCCACTGTATTGTTGCCTGCGGGCTCTACCCTGAGAGTCATGTTGCCACATTTCCTGCGAGTCCAAGTATGGGTCACATTCATCAGTGTTTTCAACTGGAGGTTGGCTAGAGAAAGATCAGGCGCCACTATGCTCTTCGCCTAACACTAGCTGCTTCATGACTTGCCCTTTGGCATAAATTAGGGCAGAATGGGTACCACACCCAGTACTGAAAACTCCGGCCTTGAACCCAATGTGCCTGAGGGGGGTTTCTTTGTAGGAACGCAGTTTTAGAAGTGCTCGAAACACTGAGCCACACAATGACTCGATGAAGCCTGGCACCAAGACCCACAGACCCCACCTCAGGAACCGGCGGCCATCAACATTTATCCTTCGCCACCAAGTCCAAGTTCAACAAGTGCGCAGTCCAGAACTCCAAAACAGCTGAAGCGTTGTCTCAATCGTCGTGTTCTGAACGTCCAGCATAAGGAGGAGCGCTGGAAGAATTCGTGATCAAATCTAACCTCAAGGGGTGCTGCAAGGCGCGACTTACGTTGGCTGTGCTGAAAGTCGCCGAACATGGTGGCGACGTGACCTCGAAGCGCAGCTCGCCCGTCTGGGCAGCTGCCTTTCCGCACTCCTTCTTGTGCGTCTTCCAGTGAAATGTCTGGCACTGCCTGTTCATGTCGGTCGGCGTCAGCTCCGGAAGCGTCGGGGGAAAGTGCACTGGCGCATGGCGGGCCAACACAGCAGGCAAAAGCCGTTGGGAAACACCCTCGGCATTTGCAAGCAGCGTCATGCATCGCCTCAAAAGGGGGAAAGCCAGCGCTTGGACATGTCACATGCGACTATCCGATACATGTCACATGGACTATCCGACAAACACAGTCCGCTGGGCCCGCCACACAGCGATCCCAGTGGTGGCATTCGTACCAAAGGAAGGACGATGCTGCGACTGGGATGACAGTTTGTACGCAAAAAGGGCATATTGGCGAACACGGCGCAATTCGGACACATGCGTGCACCACCAACCAGGGAAGTCTTCTGTTGGTTCCATGACGTCATGTCGCCAAACTTGAGGTGTTGGGCACATTGCCAGCCGGATGGGCCCGCTGTCAAGCAGCCTGTATATATAGCCTGATTTGCAGCTGGCCCTCGTTCACACGCATCCAGTACATAGGCTCCTAGAAGCAGATTGTGCTCGGCATAAGGTTGCCCCTCGGTTTGAGCAACTGTTATGGTAATCATATCATTTAAAGGCTCCCTCGTCCGAGTTAACGGCTCTTTGACAGTGTTCACTGATTCAATGGCGCACAAAAACAAGAAGAAACACGTAGATCATTGCTCGCAAAAGACAACACTCACAAACGCGGATCTGCGTTGGGGCTATGAGCCATATTGCCCCTCGCAAGTGAGACCGGGGGCATCCTTGGGGAACGCGCGAGCCGGAGAAAATGGCCGCAGCACACCTGGAACAGTAGTGCACAACCCTGCACTTGGAGCAAGCCTTGTGCGCGTTCTCTTTGCCGCAGGCTTGGCAGACTGCACGCGCCTTCGTGTTGGTTATCTCTCTCTGCTCATCGCTTGCGCCCCCTCGCGCAGCGGCCATTGCTGCTGCTATTGGCGGGAAGTGCCTCGCCAGCTTGTGTGGTGTGACGCCGTCATTGTCCGCAGCACGCACACTGGCGCCGTGCCTGAAGGCAAACCGCCACCCAAATAGGACATACTCACTAGGGCGCGATTGCACATGCAGACGCCGCCCTGCACGGCTGCAGATGCCGTGGAGGGGGAAGCTCTGCCCGGGCAGTTTCGCCCAAGTATGGCGAATGCTGCTCTTGTGCCCGGAAGGCGACGATGTGCACAGTCCCATCATATTCTCTTCGCCATTTTCCATCGCCCACACAATTAAGACGGCGCCGTGGAGCCCCTCGCGGCGTCCGAATCTGCCCAGACTGTTTCGCGTGGTCCATTTGAGCTGGAAGGCATTAAGTGGCTCATCATGAACACCCACTCACACGCATGCCGGTTCCTACCTGAATCCGACAACTCATAGGCGCCCGCTCCTTCCCCACCGCATGCCCACGCGGCGCGAGCCACGCCAAAGCGAATTCAAGGACTCACTTGAGCAGGAGCTTCACGGCGTCCAGCTGCTGCCCCATGACCGCGTCGTGCAGGGCTACGGTTCCGTATCTAGACTTGACGTTTGGATCCGCACCCGCTTCCAGGAGTATCTCCGCAAGTGCCACCGCCGGGTTGTGGCCGCATGCATACATCAGGGCCGTGTAGCCTGCGGCGTCTTTGGCGTCGATCTGCAGGAGCAGGGTGGTCCAGAGGTTTGCCTTGGGCATACCTTTGTCAGGGCAGCCATTCAAGGCGATTGCACCCGCAAGGCGCTGCCAGTTGCCAGATTTGCTCAGTCGTTGTGTTCTCAGTACTGATGTTATTTACGTTAATTTGCATAGAGCGCAACTGTGGGCACCCGTATTTGTGCACACGTCCACACATTTTTACGTTGGTTACACAATGTAGAATCCCCCTACACGCCTACCTACTATAAAACACACACACGCAAACTGTCGCCTCATCGGATATGCAAGCGACTCGTCATACATGCCAATTCTGAAGATTCTGCATTGCAGGATGGTGAGTGTTTGACATCGAATGCGAAGGGCATTCGCGCATTACTTTAAACATAGTGCATCGATGCAAAATTTGCAGTTTTGCACGAGGTCCTCATGCTAATGCCATCAAACGGGTCGCACACACCGGTTCCATATGTACGGATTAGTATGCAGAAACTTCGACAAGCCCTGCCCAGGCGCACAGCACATGGACAAATGTCCTACACGCGCGGAAAACCCAAGCCCTGTACGAGCAGCAAGGGAGGTGCTGTTGAACAATGAGAAGAAACAGAGACTGCAGTTTCGGCACATTTATCGCACGGGGCCTTGTTGCCACATGATTGTAGAGCAGCAGACTGCTTCAAGCATACAAATGTTGTTCAATTTGGTGCGGACGAGGTAATGTGTTGAGCAATTGCCCAATTGCTGCATTGCCTCTTGCGTGTGTGTTTCAAAGGTGCTGATGAGCAAACTTTCCAGGCAGCGTGCAGCTTGTTCAGTAAGGCAGCAGCACACGGATGATCGAGCGACGCATTGCATGAAAGTGCGCTGTTCTGCGCTTCGGTGGTGGCCTCAAAACGCTGAGAAATGGGGCGAAATGGGAGCGCCCGGCCAGCGCACCGCCCACCCTTGCGCCGGCGTCGATGAGCAGACGCGCCACCGCCTTGTGGTCGACGTGCGGTGGGGGCGACGGCATCCTCTGGGCCCCCGCCACCACGAGCGTCAGTATGGGCATCCGCAGGTCCGTCTCGCGCGCCAGCAGGTCCGCCGGCTGAAACATGGCCGTGAAGGACCGCACATCTCCGAGGAACGCCACCACGGCGGTTTGATTCTTCCACTTGCCGGGGTCCAGGGTGTACCCCGCCCTCTGCTGGAGATCTCTTAGGCCGCGGTCGCTGCCGTCCATTCCCTTTTTGGCGCTCTGGTGGGCACGCGGTCCTTTTGATTACATTTCTATCCCATGGGAAAATGTGAAGCCTCTCCGCTTGCGATCAGCATGAATCCACCAGCCCGGCATGCACTCGACGAGACTCAGCCACGCATGCATTCGGATGCTGATTGTGAAATGGAAGCGACATTCACACATTATTCCACATTCCGCAACGAGTCGCATTTAAAAGCAAAAGCAAGCAAGCAAGCAAGCAAGCAAGCACGGCAGCCACGAAGGACGCCTGCATTCAGATGTGTGGAATGCTCATAGATGGCAAATACGCTAGAGAGCGAAAAAACGCGACTTCAGCAATAACAGCAGGGCGACAAAAGAGGGGTGGGCTCCTTGGTATCTGCATGATACATTTCGCAAAGATTGTCAGGCACCATTTTCGATTCTGTCGCATCGATATATCGCAATTGGAACAAAGAAGCGGCAGCGCGAACGCCTGTGCACTCTCCAACCTGGTTGCCATCCGCACTAAGGATGTCTTTCAAGAATGACTTGAGGAAGTCATTTTCGGGGTCGAGTTCCAGTGCCTTATGCAGGGCTCGCTCGGCGTGACCCACCCTGCGCCACACACACACACACACACACTTCATATCCACACTGGTGTGCCCGGAGCATCCCTATTGACATTTGCGCCAATTCGCCCTCCCCACACCTCTGCGCTCCGACAAGTATTTTGGAACCGACACATTCGAAACTATCGTGTGGCGCCAACGACCGGCAGGTGGAGTTTTGCGAATATTGCACTGCAGCTATGATATTACTGTTTACAAAATATATCCTGCCCGCTCGCCACATCCCTTGATCCCACGTTCACATCATCGCCCATTGCATGCCAAAGTGCCCAGCAACTGCCGCTCAGAGGGATGCCCGCTGGGTGGCCTTGCTGTGTGGTCTTATGGGAATGATCACCTGTGCATCCCGAAAAGCGCCGTCGCCAGCCTTGCGAGGCCTTTGGGCCAGTCGCTCTTCAGTTCAACGCAGCGCTCCGCGTCCCTTTTCGCTTCCTCAAAGCGCTTGAGCTTCGAGTAAGCTGCGCTACGGTTCGAGAACAAGATGTGGTTGCTGTCATCCATTTCGATTCCCCTGTGTCAACCCAACACTTGTTTCAGGCAAATGCACTGCACAAGCATGATAGTAAGTATTTGTTAAAGCGTGCATAGACAGTACACACATGCGCATGGACACCAAACAACATTTCAGTGCCAATGACAACAGTGCTTTCGGAGCAGTAATCACTCAGTGAGGATCGCAGACATTATCTGCACCTTGGGAACGCAGAGAGCAGCAATATTTCGCTGAGCTCTGGAGCTCAGATCCGGACAAGCCATCCTCCGACCAATTAAGGTGTCCTGTGAGCATACATTAAATTGATGGTCTTCCAATTGTGGCAAGCACATCGCATATCAGTATCTAATACAAGTGGTTATCTATGTCAGTGGATGGTGGTTGCAAACTGATCAGCAACAGCATCAACAGCGGCTCCACATGTTCTTCTGTTGGGATTCGGCCAACGCATGAGTGTGTAAACACGGTGCACTATGTTTGGGTCAAAACAAAGCAATTATCGACAGCAGCAATTGAAGGCGGGACAGAAGGCCCACCGCGAATACAGCTTCACGGCGCGCTCAAAGTCCTCAGCAGCAAAAGCTGCGTTGGCCTCGTCCTTAAGATCATCCCCTTCGCCCATCTCTGGCTTGTCTCCCTGAGAGCAGTCAGATTAGATTGTGGTGAAGATTTTTAGAGATGATAACCCATTTGGGCGTCCACAACAAAAAGGCCAATTGGCTAGAGCGGCATATGTCCATCGCAGTACCAACGATGCCACAGAAGATTTCACCCACGAAGTTGTGCACAATTCGGAAGTTTCTGTGACAATTCGACAGCAACAAATTGCGAAGTTTCGACTGTCCCGAAGTTGTCAAGTAGAGAGTCTGCACAAAAGGTGTTTGGTGCCGAGTGGCTTCTAACTGGTGCTTGCATCCCGTACGCAAACGAAGGGCTGAGACACGCAGCGCACAAAGGAAGCAGGTGCAGTGTCATTTTCACCAGAATGGCAGCAAAATGTTCTATCGGCGTTGTCCGTTTTCCAGTCCCATGTACCCTGCGGGCAGCGTCAACACTAGGACTTGAAATCACCAGTTTCCCCTTCCTTGTGAAAATTTCCACACCTTCTACATGCACACGCAGGATACGACCGCGTGCTGCGTACAGGGGCGCCATATCTAGGATACGGTCTGACACAAAAATTTTTCGATATCCAGGGTATCGCGGAAGGCATGGAAGACCGTACGTATCAAAACTACGAGACAAATTTCTCGTGGCGGGTACAATGGAGAGTGCCACGGAAACGGGCGGGGCAAACCCTAACCACGGGCGCCGCCCCTAAGGGCACATCCTTCTTGGGCAAATGTGCCGCAAGTCCAATGAGCAAGCGAGTCAAACAGCAGCACATCTGCCAGTACCTACCATCGGCCGGGCAAGAAGAGCCGCAAACCAGGCAGCCACTGTACGACAGAAAATTGACGTGTGCATCCACACCCATGCCAACATTGCCCGTACTGCATGGCCGAAATCTGCCATGAAATCCTCTGGGCACTGTAGTCCCTGTAGATCGGCAAAACCCTCCAATCCCAAATCACAACTGCAGACGAAATCGGCTGGTCTCAGGTCATTCAGGCCCGCTGCAGATCTTCTTCCGGGTGCTGCAAGCATTTCAACGGGTACAGCGCAACTATTCCTTTGCAAAATTGGAATAACTGGAATAAATTCGCCGCTGTCTAATGCACAGTTGGATTCCATGGGGTGAGGTGCCAATCCCCCACGTCTTGAAGCCCTTGCACCAACAACAACGCCAAGGGGATCGCCAAGACGCAGGGCTTGGCCCTTTGCCCCGACACTTGACTTGGCGAAAGCGCGGCCGAGGGCGACCGTGAAAGGAGGGAATCACCCGCCTCGCCCCGCCAGCCTCCGGCGCAAAGCCCGTGCCGAGGCGAGCGCGGCGGCTTGGCCTCAGATCTCCGCGCGGGCTGGCGGGCGCGTCGCGAGCAACGGAACACACTTGCGAAAGCGAGGATGCCCGGCGAGGAGTCGGGGGATCCAGCAGCACAAGGACTCCAAACTCGAGAGAAAGGGGCGAGGCGCTGTGCGAGGTCGCTAGTAGGGGCGAGAGACCTGAACCGGAACCCCTGAGGATGTCTATTCAGACATGGTGCTGAAATGGGGCATCGGCTGACAAGCCATCCACACGGTGTTCGGCGGGGACGGCGTCGTTGGTGACCCACCGACCCCCCAGGGTAGATCCCGAAGTACTAATCTCCTCTGAGGGCCATTTTCGCTTCTCAAGGTGTCCATGCCGCTGGAACGAGCGTGGACACAGAGCGGCGCGTTGTCGCTCTGTCCAACGGAACGCCACAGAGCGTCGCGGCGCGGCATCGGAACCCGCCGCTGGCCGTGGAGAGCCACAGAAGATGTTGCGTCTCCCGCGCTACCACAGCAGCGCCAGGAGAGCCGCAAAACTTTCCAATGAGCGTCTGGCATCTTTGCGATTCTCGAATTGAGGGCGCCGACGGGACCTTCGGCTGCAGTGTTCCGGACATGCTGAGGCCAAATTCCCCGGGCCGCCATCTGTGGCTCCTTCCCGGCGTTGCGGTGCACACCTGCGGGACAGGGCGCCGACGCCACGACGCACTGGACTCCCGCGCGTCGCTATGCCGTCTATAGGCGCTGGAAGGCGGCCCACAGGCCGAGGCCTACTCCTTGGTGGAATGCCACTGGCGGTGGGCCGTTTCTGCTCTTCGCCGAGTATGCTTTTTAGGCAATGCTTTGCGGTTTTGTTCGCGCAGCTGCATAATGACCACCGTTTCACTGGGTGAGTCATTTATGATTCAGCTGGCGAGGGACTCTCGTCTGACACGCATGCTGACTGTGTGGGATGGCCCGAGTATGCCACCACCGTCTAGAAAAAGAAAAAAAGCAAAAATAGGAACAAAAATTGGTCAAGTGCTTGCGTTTTTGGTAATATAGCAAGTTGGTCATGAAAATGGAGAGGAGTCTTTGCCTCAAGGGGAGCTTGGTGAAGACTGAGCGAAACCCTATGCAGCAAGAGTATTTCAATGAATGCTGCCTCACCAGTATTGACCGCGGCTCTCAATTTCTGGTGGGGTTATGTGTCCTGAATAAGGATACTACCCAATTTGGGCGGGTGTCCAGCCTCAAAGCCAAACGCCCTAGGCTAAGAGGTTGCGGGCTTGAAAAAGGTCGTAAGGAACCATGCATGACCGAAAGTATGGGCCCACACCTGATGGCTCTTTCCAGGGTGGACTACCCCATACTAAGGTTGCATGTGTTCGCTTATTCATCAGTCACTCACAACTGAAAGAATATTGTGGAGAAAGCGTACGTGTTGTGGCTGTATTGCCAGCCGTTTCATCAAGTCACTTTGGTCCAAATTCGATCCTATATGCTGATGTCTCTTTCCAGCTATGGGTAGAGTCTGATTTACCGGTAACAGAATTGTGTTCTGGGCCGTATGGTTCAGATGTTTGGGCCCCAGGAAACATGTTGGGATGTATCTTTCCTCAGCATGGGGTTGTGTTGGTGTTTTGCCCAGCCAGCCCACTTTTCAATGGTCCCAAACGCTGAGTTTATTATGGAGCTCTGAATGTCTCTGAATAAGTGATAGGGGAGGAGAAAATATGGGAATGTCACTAAGCAAGTGACAAAGAAAAGCAAAAACTCCTGAAAAAGGAGTTCTGGACCAGTTAGAGCGTTCATGGCTGGTCTGTGTGTGCGTGAGATTGTGCTCCGTTGGCTGAAGTCTCTTTCCAGCCATGGGGTCACACAATTGTGCATTTATGGGGTTGTGCACCTAGTTGCCCATTTTATTGGCATGCGCCTTAAGGAACATGCCGGGATGTCTCTTTCCCCGGCATGGCACTGAGTTGATGTGTCTTTCTAGCTCGTGCATCGTTTTGGTGTCTCTAACCTGATGCAAGTCATATTTGCCACTGGAAAAGTGGTTGGAGTTTGCTTGCCACTGTAAAAGTCACTTTTACACTGTAAAAGTCACTTTTACCACTGTGGTGCTGTCATTTGAAAAGGACAGCATTGGTTGGTGTATACCACTGAAAAAATGGCAATGAGTGGCTGCCACTGAAAAATTGGTGCAACCCTTGAAACTGGATGGGATTGGTTTGTGTTTACCATTGAAAAAGTGGTTATATGAGGCTGCCACTGGAAAAGTGGTGCTGCCCTTGACATTGGGCAGAAATATTTGGTGTTTACCACTGAAAAAGTGGTGCTGCTCCTGAAAAAGGAGCTGCGAGATTGTGAGTGGCTGCCGAATTGGTTTCTAAAGAAGAAACGGAAGTTCAGAATCTGTTTGAGGAAACGTGCTGGAAAAGCATGTTTGACACTTGATTACAATCGATGCACTACTGAATCCCTGGAAAAGGGATGTGTATAATCATCCAACAACTCCTAAAAAAGGAGCTGTGAGACTGTGAGAAGTTGTAGGGACAGTTTTTGGAGAAGAAACTAGATTCCCTGAATTGATTTTGAAGTTGGTTTAAGGAATTTCCTCCGTTTTTCAAAAACGTGCCAAAAAACATGTATAAGATTGGGTTGAAAATTGTGCATGTTTGGCCCCTGAAAAAGGGATTTGCACACTGCCAAACAGCTCCTCAAAAAGAAGTTGTTTAACCTCTTCGGTGATGTACTTTGGCACAACACTGAAAAAGTGTTGTAGTCTAGAATTATTGTATTCTGTTTTGGTGGGTAGTACATAGTGTATTCGGTATCCAGGTGTACCGTATGCAGACCGGCGGAGGAGCAACTGGATGCTAGTCGCACCGGCATGAGGCGGAGCCCCCCAAATGCATGGGGCGCTCTCTCCAGCGCCCGAGAGAGGTATGCAAGCCCGGCAGGGGGCGCGGCGGTTGACAAAAAGAACCGCGAGTGAGGCGCGAGCAGCGGCAAATGCCACGCTGCGCCATCTACGTGGCAGGAGTGGCGGAGGCACGGCGGGCTTGGAGGTGGCCATGGAGGCCATGCGAACTACATTGCATGGCCTGGATGGCCATGCCTGTGAGGTGCAGCGGTGGAGTGCTTCGGCCACCAGTGGACAACGACATCGTGCACGCCATGCTGCCGCCGGAGAGGTGGGCCGAGGCGGTGCATTCTGAGGCGCCGGCGCAAAATGCTGCCGGGTTCAGTGTGGCTGGCTGTTGCGCACCCTATTGGGTGCGTCCCAGGACCTGCCCACGAGGGGCACGCGGAGAGCGAGCGGGGAACTCAGAAAGAATGTTACAATTAGAAGCGTGAACCACAAATATAATCAGGTGTTCATTTACTACAAATAGCAGCTAATCAAATTATAGACACACTACTCCCCTAGTGTATCTAGTAAACCCAAATCTCACCCCACTATCGCAGTACAACAAAATGAAGTGAAATCTTCAGTAAAACTGGATCCACCAGAATTCACAACATCACTTCCCCCTATAAGGAAGTGGCTGTCCCGAGACACGGAGCAAGTGAAGTAAAGAAAAACCCGACGAAACCCATGATATACAAAGGCCAAACAGAAACAAGGCCCCCGGCACCAACGATGTGCTTATGTACGGCCAGTATGATGGCTCAGTTGCAACCTGTAGATCCAAGTCCGGTTTGGTGCGCCGAACGCGATTACCCCCAAGACGTAAGACCCCATCACCAACTGTAACCATCCCACCGCATCAACGACCGGCACTCGGAACTCCCCGGCGACACCATCACTTGTTTTGTTTTCCTTCTGTTTTCCGGGATCGCTTTGGCTCAGATGTAGCGACCCGGCGCAGGTAATCCTCTAGGAGGGAGGAAGCATTACGGAGATGCGATTCAGGCTCCCAGAAGCCTCATTCACTGGATGACCTTTCCAGAGGACCTGATAGAGGCGCCGGGCTCCTGTGCCCTTATGCCTCAGAATCGCCTCCACCTCATACTCCTCCTCTCCGTCAACTAATATCGGGGGAGGTGGCTTCTCCACCAGTGCGAACCTCTCTGAATAGACATGTCTCCGCAAGTTGGAGACATGGAAGACTGGATGAATCTTCCAACCTGAGGGAAGACGCAACTCATAAGCCACTAAAGAAATCACTCTGACTATCGGAAAGGGACCGACCCAGCGTCGTCTGATTTTTGACAGAAGATGCTGGTCGATACTCAAATTCTGCGTGGCCAATAGCACCTCATCACCAACCTCATAACTCTCATCCCGGCGCAACTTATTCGCCTGATACTGAGCACGGCGTTGCGCGTGGGCAAGGTTGGCTTGTGCTTCCTCCAGGGCAGTCTTCATTCGTTCCATCATTTGTTGTACAGCTTCTACTCGGGAGGTTCCATGTCCTTGTAATATCGATGTAGGCAAAATTGGATGGTTTCCCGAGTTAAGGAAAAACGGCGAATAACCCGTGGCCACATTTTTAGCGTTGTTCGAGGGAATTCCGCTAACGGCAATTGCTTCACCCAAAGTTGTGGATCTCGTTCAACATACGGTCGTAGGAAGTTTTCTAGCGTTTGTATGGCCCTCTCACTCTGACCATCCGTCTGAGGATGAAACGTTGTACTAAACCAGAGATCAGTACCCAGCAAGTCAAACAGACCTTTCCAGAATTTACCGGTAAATCTCAGATCTCGGTCAGATATTATAACTTCCAGTAGACCGTGTAAACGGAAGACATGGTCAACAAACAACCGGGTATATTCCATGGTTGTTACTTCTTTCCTGCGTGGGGCAAAGTGAACCATTTTGGTGTAACGGTCCACAAATACTGCTATAGCAGTATAGCCATCCGATTCTGGTAAGTCAGTGACCAGATCGGTTGTCACCCGAGCCCATTTCCTTGAGGGAATTTCTAAGGGCTGCAGAAGACCGGCTTTGACCCTGTTATCCGACTTCATCTGCTGACAGGTCGGACAACTCCTGACATATGAAGTAACATCTCCTCTGAGTCCATGCCAATGGAATTGCCTGTCCACTTGTTCCAACGTCCTGCGTATGCCCACGTGTCCAACAGTGGGACTATTGTGGAATTAATGAATATTCCCTCAATATGTTCTAACGCAAGGACACGGGTACAACGATCTTCACTTGACCATGCTTCTTTATCCCAATCAATCCACTGGGTGTCAACAAGTAGTCATCCGCTCTTTGACTTTGCCGTAAAGTGCTCAACACTGTCCCCAGACGTGGATCTGCCTCATATGCTGTGATCCATCTGTGGCACTCCTCCTGATCCATCTCCATGTGAGTTGTCATGGTAAAGAGGGAACCGGTATTCTCTGTCTCGTGTTCTGCCGGTTCCACTATACTCCTCTGACTCCTACTCAGAGCATTGGTGATAATGTTTGCTTTCCCAGGATGGTACTTGATCATGGGATTGATCGACTGAAACAACCCCAATCGCATCCACCTGGTCTGCACCCGGGTAAGCACTGGCTGGTCCATAATGCGGTTTAACGTTTGGTGGTCTGTCAGAATGACCACCCCGCCAGGACAGCCCTCCACATAATATCGCCAGCTCTGTAAGCAGTATGCCATTGCAGCCAATTTGCGTTCATAAGCTGAATACCTCTGTTCCGTTGGCTTGAGTCGTCTACTCAGAAACGCGACTGGTCTCAAGCCATCTCCCTGATCCTGTAACAATGCACCTCCCGCACCTGTGCCCGAGGCATCGGTGAAAATCGTATACGGGAGTTTAGGATCGGGGAAAATCAAAATTGGCGCACGACAAAAAGCCTCTTTCATGGCAGCAAACGCGTTTTTCTGATATGGGCCCCATTGCCATGCCATCTCCTTCTTCGTGAGATCAGTCATAGGCCCGGCAATGTCATTATAATTCCGAATGTACCTCCGGTAATAATTCGTGAACCCCAAGAACGAACGAACGTCTGTTACGTTCTGGGGTGTGGCCCAATCGCGTATTGCCTGCAGTTTGACCTCTGTCGGGGTCAGTCCTCCACCACATATCTAGTGTCCAAGGAACTCCACTGAATCCTTAATAAACTCACATTTTGAAGCTTTTGCAAAGAGTCGATGTTCCCGCAATTTCTGCAGCACTTGGCGCACGTGTTCAGTATGCTGGTCTAACGTGGCAGAATATATCAAAATATTATCCACGAAAACAAGGATGAATCGGTCGAGATACTCTCCTAGGAGATCGTTCATCATGTTCATAAACTGCGCTGGGGCATTGGTAACACCGAATGGCATCACCAAATACTTGAATAGGCCCCAGCGAGTTTTGAATGCCATCTTTTGAACGTCTCCTTCTCGCACCGGTATCTGCCAGTAACCAGATTTCAAATCGATTTTACTGAACACTTTTGAACTGCCTAGACGATCAAATAACTCCTCCGGTAATGGGAGGGGATATTGATTCCGGATCGTCTTTTTGTTCAGCCAATGGTAATCCACACAAAACCCCAAGCTTCCGTCCTTTTTAGGAACGAATAGGACGAGTGCACCATATGGGGATTCGGAAGGGTGAATAAACTTATGCTCGAGTAGCATTTCAATTTGCTTCTTCGCCTCTGCCAACTCGAGCGGGCTTAGTTTATATAGGGGCCGATGGACTGGAGGGATGTCATCCTCCAAATCTATCTTAAGCTGGTGCCCCTTTCGTATAGGTGGAAGCCCAACCAGTAATTCATCCGGAAAGACGTCGGAATACTCCTTGAGAACTCCCTTCAACTGATCAGGGAGATCCTCTCGCTGTAATTGCGATGAGTATAAGTCCGATTGGGTCTTCCCCTCACGTTCGTCCACTGGTTCCGTCACCTTCCGAATCATCCCCATAAAAGCCCGTGTTTGAGGCTTTTCCCTCAGTAATCGGTTCATTTGTTTAGCACTAATCATGGTCACCAATTCCTCTGATGGTACCCTTTTCTGTGTGTCAAGGGGTAGTTCAATCCACTTTTGTCCTTGCTCGACAGTTACTACCCCGCGAGTCCAATCAATGTGGGGATTTTCCTTTTGTAACCAGGGGATACCCAAAATCATAGGTTTTTGCAGACCAGGGAATACTTTCGCCTGGACTGTTCCCCGATATCCACCACATTTGAATCGCAACTGGACTTTGCCTTTTGTCTGGGTTTTTGTTACGAATAGGATGTGGGTGTGGGGTTCCTGCCCTCTTTGAGCCGCGGACCCGCCTCGCCGGGCACCTAGGTCCTTACAGGGCACCTAGGCGGGACCACCCTCCTACTCCGTCTATGTGGACAGGTGCAGTGGAGTGAGAATAGTAAATTGTGCCTTGGGCCCCACCAAGAGGGCCGTGTGTCTCCCACATGTCGGTGAGTGGCGTAACGTCGTCCCCCCCTGAGAGAGAGTCGAGCCAAGTAGATCTGAGGCCGGCTGTGTATGTATGTTGGTGGAACTGGCTGTGCGATTTGCCACATGCCCAGTTAACAAAACACAACACACAAAACAGTTTTGGATGAAGAGAAAGAGTGGTTGTTTTACATGACCGTCCCGGCCTTCACAACCCTCATTAAAACTCTTCCTCGGCCAAGTGGTACGGAAATGTTTGACCTCCCGGCCTTTCATCGGCGACCACGATGCCGAGTACCACCAGCAGCCCATGCCGGTACAGATCGGCCCGGTGCGGCACCCCGCCGTCGCCCACGTCCGCGTGCACGCTCAGGCGCACGGGGAAATGGCACGTAGGGGTCGGCGGTCTCCAACCTCTCCCCGTTGAGGATCGCAGCGGACATGGCGTTCATGTGTCCAAACTGCGACCTTGCACGGGGGGCAGTATACCCAGTGTTTTTCTGGGCCCAGCGCAAGAGAACCTGTCAAAAGCATAAGCACACATGAGCATGTTTCGGTATGTACATCCCGTACTTCATGCAGTTTGCATTCGCATCACAGGTGTTCTGCCATTTTCAAATGCTTGAACCAATTCCTGTGCATTTGCAACTGACTTTGCTGATTCCCATCTGTTATGCTCATGTCCATATCCCAGCCATTTGACAAGGTACTCAACATGAATTTTCGTCTCCCGCTTTTAATCGCTTTTATCAAGGATACGTTCAGCTACATACTCGATTCGCCTTCGATCTGATGGGGCGTGCCCCGGGGGTGGCTGGCTGCTACGCCGCGCGCTATAAAGGCTTAATCTTCGATACATGAAATCACGGATGTATCTATGCATGCTTTCCGGGAGTTCTAGTCGATATCACCCGGCCAGGCCTATCGATTAAAGGGATGATGAAGGGCCCAATCCACCTCGGTAATAGTTTTAGGTCGGTGTTTGAGAGTAATATGCTGTGTCGAAAGGAGGAGGTCATCTCCTTTACTAAACGACACCTCTCTTCGATGGCGGTCAGCATGCTTTGACTGCCTATCTCGTGCTTTCTCTAAGCACGCCCTGGCCTCTTTCAGCGCTGATTGGACACGGTGATCAAATCGTGTCCCTGCTGGTAATCCCTCCACGAGGGGTGTACCAGACTGCCTCAAATAAGGCTGCTGCGCCCTTTCAATGGCCACTGCCAAGCCGCGGGCATTCGGATTGTCATAGCCCTTTAATAGCTTCCGAATTTGCACACCAAGAGCTAAGGGACTCTTTGGGTGCCTCCCGTAATTCAGATAGAACGGGGTCTCTTGGGTAGAACTGTTCTTTGAGTTGTTCATCGCAAACTCGGCCATTGCTAATAGTTCATCCCACGCGTCATGGTCAGAACGCGTATAGCTGCGTAAGTAATCC